>JAZDUH010000359.1:36002500-36067500 GCA_036419115.1 Scarus forsteni
CACATAACAGACACACAGTCCAGTCTTTGATTTTAAAGTTTCCATCAGTGGTGTAGAACCTAAAATACTAACAGCACATTATAGCTTTTTATAAGCACATTTATGACACGTTTATGATGCATTTTTAAGGAGGGCTTCACAGAAAGTGTTACTGTGCTCTGCAAATGAATAGTAATTGTCTACAGGTGGTGTAGGCTGATCTTAGTGTGTTTGTGTCTCCATGAACACTGTTTACCTGTTTGTACCCGCTGTAGCCTGACAGGACGAAGGGTCCGGTAGCGTCCTGAGGTAAAACCTGCTCTGACTGCTTCACTCCACATCGGTGGATGTTCCACTGGATAAACTAAACATAAAGACACATTTCTTCCCTTAATTCAAAACTGCTCTGGTGATCACACAGCAGTCCACAAAAGCTAATTCCAATGATGTTGGGAGGTTGTGTAAAACATAAATAAAAACAGAATATGATGATTTGCATTTTTTCCCACCAATACTCAATTTAATACACATGTATTAAATGTTCGAACTGAAACACTGTTACTTTACAAATTTACTTTCATTTTGATTCCGACGTCTGCAACATGTTCCAAAAAAGCCAGGACAGGGGCAACAAAAGACTGGGAAAGTTGAGGAATGCTTAAAAAAACACCTGTTAAGAACATTCCACAGGCGAATGGGTTAAACAGGCGAGCGTCATGATTGATTCTAAAGGAGCACCCCTGAAGCCTCAGAATGGGACAGGCTCACCACTTTGTGAACATCTGTGTCAGCAAATAGTCAACAGTTTAAGAAGAATGTTTCTTAATGTACAACTGCAAAGAATTTAGGGATTTCATCATCAGAAGATTCAGAGATTCAAAGCAGCAAGGATGAAAACCAAATTGAATGTCCATGACCTTTGACCCCTCACTGCAGTAAAAACCAACATCATTCTGCAAATGTTGAATCATGAACTGTTCAGAAAACCACTTACAGTTAACACAGTGCACAGCTACATCTACAAGAGCCAATGCATGACCCTCTCCCAGCTTTTTTGGAACACGTTGCAGGCATCAAATTCAAAATGACATGTTCATCGGTTTGAACATAATATATCTGGTCTTTGTAATGTATTCAATTAACTGCAGGCCAAAAAATATTTGAAAATCACTGTATTCTAATTTATTCATGTTTTTAGAGTCTGCAGATATTACATTTTCATTTTGGTCTCTCTTCATACCGACCTTTCCGTCCTCACCGATGCTGAAGACTGTGTTTTCATCGTAACTGAACTCAACGCTGTAAACTTCTCCATCGTGAGCCCTCCAGCTCATGGCACTCTCATATCGCTGCATATCTACAGAAGGAAATAAAAACAACAGTGCTATTTTTAGTTAACCTATAACCAATAATTAACCTACAAAACCATTCAACTTAAACAACGATGCCTGTTTGGCCATACAGAATTTAGAAAAACTAAGTTTTCAGTGATTACAATCTTGACAGGGTAGTTATGTAGTTCAACACGCACATATGACAGAAATAAATGAGCTAACTTAATTAAACCACTGACCAAACAGTCTGATGACTCCATCCGCAGCTCCAGTCACCAGTAGGTTCCCGTTGTGATTGAACGCTGTGCAGTTAATGGCTATTGGATCAGGCTCTAAAGAGAACTGGACCTGAAACAAGGAAGACACCGCACTGAAACACAACCTAATCAAACCCTATATGTTAGTTTTTTACAGTATTTTTTTTTTATTTTCTTCTGTTTTCATTGATCAAGGATACAGTAGATGGACTAAGGACATTCTGCATCCGAGTTTCGAACCATGAACTGCTGGCAGAAGAAAGCACAGGATGGCCTGGCTGGTTCACCCTGCCCAACCGGCATCCTTTATGTATTTGTTTGTATAAGGGGATGCTGATGTTTCGCTTAAAGCTTCCTTTAGGCTTCCACTCTAAATAAATATAAATTCTTACATATAGTCCCTTAGCTTCAGCCTGGATGAACACATCTCTGAATGTATGTGTGTATATACAAAAACATTTATTATATGTATTCATATATACGCATACCGGCATATGTGTATCTATAAAATGAAGAGCACCAGCCTGCTCTGTTGTAAGTGTCTTGAGAAAACACTGTAAGGAAAGGTGAGCACATCAGCACTGCTCCAAGGTTATTGACCTGCTGTTTGACAGTCTTGGTGTCCCATAGGAGCAGCTGTCCGGACACAGGAACAGAAAGTCGAGGGCCTGCCTCCAGACTCCCTGATCGACTGAGAGCTGCAGCCGAACAGACGAAGGATGACCCGCTGGGACTGCAGGCTAAAGACAGGATACTGACAAACAAAATGATAGAAATCAAGACTTTTACTCAACAAAGTCATCACTTCAAAACAGAAGGATGCAGTTATAATAATCATTAAACCTTTATTTGTACGAATTTTTATTGTTTTATTCTATGAAACAGAACAGGTACAGTTAAAATAGGTCAATGAGGGGAATGGGGTGTCACTTCAGAGGGGTCGCTACATTAAATCTGAATCACTATATGCTTCTTAATCTGCCACAGGCTAAGGGTACTTTATATTCGTATTTAGCATTTTACCCTGCATATTTGCTTATATACAAGTGAGATCTTGTGAGGTATCAATTAAAAAAGGTGGAAAAGGGGGGGAGAGCAGAGACCCCAGCAGAGACTTAGGCCCCATCCACACGAAGCCAAACCAGGGTCTAAACACTTTAGTTTTTTGCTGAATCTGCGTATCATCCATACGAAGATGGCGTTTTGGGGTCTGTAAACGATCATTTTTGAAACCAGGTTCCAGAGTGGAGCCTGGTTTCAGGTTACGCAGCTCCGTGATTACTGGCTCTCCGCAAGTTTTCAGATACGCTTACGTTATAGTTTCATATCTTCATTGACACGCATGTGCCACAAGCGGCATCGACAATGGCGGCGTACGTGAAGCATATGTGCTGATGAAGCTAGTGACCCTACTACAGCAAAATCTCCTTCTTCTCAATCACCACTGAGCTGAACAAACAATTATCAAGAACACATTACGGCGCTTTATGATCACTTTATCACAATCTCTGTTTACAACTTTTGCCGCAAGTGCGCATGCCCATTGTTTTTTTGTCTGTTTCCGCTTGTTTCCATCATATCGTTACGCGCCCCTAGAGGTCTGGCATGTGTTTTACAGCATTTTGATGCGTATCAAGTGCATTCATATAGACGCACACATTTTCTGAGACGCCTTTGTCTTTATGACGATCGTTTTGGAAACTGTTAAGCGTTTTGTCTTCGTGTGAATGGGGCCTGAGAGCCAGGCCTTCTCATCCAACATCAGTGTGTGACCTCACAAATGCACTTTTGGAAGAATGGTCAAAAATTCCCATAAACACACTCCTAAACCTTGTGGACAGCCTACCCAGAAGAGTTGAAGCTGTTATAGCTGCAAAGGGTGGACCAACGTCAAATTGAACCCTATGGATTAGGAATGGGATGTCACTTAAGTTCATATGGAGTCAAGGCAAGTGAGTGAATACTTTTGGCAATATAGTGTATGTCCGTTTGGGTTACTTCTTTGTTCATACACAATTTCAGCTTGGACCAATACTAACAAATATTAGTCATGGCACACTCATGGATCTAAGGTCAGTTTCTCCAAATCCATATTTCCTTCAAAATTGCTTTACAAAAATTACAGTTGTTTCAAAGATGATATATTGGGCTTTTTTTTACCCCCATCAGACATATGAGAGAGAGGAAGAACTCTTATTTAAATTCTGTATGTAGTTGTTTAATGCAGTTTCAATGTTTGTTATGCATGGAAATATAAAAATAAAAATGAAATATAGATATTAATTGCTTTGTTGTATCTGTATTTTTGATTTTTCTCTTTGTATCAATCTGGCGCTCTTAAACTGAGAATCCATTGATGTGGCCCTCATGGTGATCAATGCTACCCATACCTGCCCTGAGCCAACATTGCCCCATGAGGCACAAAGCTCGAAAATTTTATCTTCATCAGAATTTTTGGAAGATTCTGAGCAATTTTGTTTTACTCAAAAACTAGAATTACTAATTAACCAATGAAAATATAAGTCAGTCTGCAGGCTGATGAACTTCAAAGCAGTAATTCAGAAACTTCAAATATCTTTAGTGGCTTAGAGAATAGAGATTTGAAAAGTCATGCTGAGATCTATTTAAAAATGTTTTCACTTCTTTGTTCATAAATAAGCAAACTGGAGTTTTTTGAATGACTGAACATCCTTAAAACTGGATTATCTGCTGGTGTTTTTGACAGGAGGCCCTAAACATTTGTGATCCTAAACAAAAACAACTACCGAGCATAAGAGCCAGGCTATGAAGTTTACCGTGGATGAGTCTCATCGATGTTCATCTCATAAAGATTTTTCTTTGCGTCTGTATCATACAGCCGCATTGTGCTGACACTGCTGCCAAGAAGTAACTAAGAGCAGGAACAAAAACAAATGAAAATTATCTGCATTATCTTATGGCAGCTATAAATCAAGACACAGTTCATAATCATCTTTTAATTACTTATAGTGAGATCTGTTGCCTGTTCTCACCAGTCTGTCTGGTTTGGTGGCCCACTCCAGGGACAGCAGAGGAGACTTGGACATGATGGTGGCCTTTGTCTGCATGATGGGGTTGAAGGACCACACCTGACAGAAAAGACAAGGAGATAATAGTGCATCACTGTGTGTTTCTGTAGTTTCTGTACAGCTAAACAGTCAAATCACCTTGATGACTCCGTCTCACGCCCAAACTCGCAACCCGGCGTCCTGAACTGTCTACCCTGGGAGAAGCAGGACGGGGAAAGAGTTAGAGGAACTGATGCTTTTCAGTTTAGAGTTTGTGGTGTTTACTGAGAAGATCCAGCTTCAGTGACCTGACCTGCAGTGCATGATGGAGGAGTGGTGTTCTCCATACTCCTCCTGGCTGAGTTTGATGAAAGGCTGTTCCACTGACAGTCCTCCTCCCTCTGCTTCTCCTGCTGAGCTCTTGGTGTTGAAGGATGAAGGCTCTGGAGGCTCACAGGGAGGCTCTGGGGCTGGATCCACCTCACCTGTCTCAAACTTCTTCTCTGGTGCCTAAGGACAACATGATGGAAGACTTTAAAGCTAGGCTACGCTGATCACTGGTTTCAAATGTAAAGACAACATGGGGCAACTAAAGCATCTTATTAAAGATAGAAAAAAAATAATCTGCATATCTGAACAACGTAATATCCAAATGTTCTAATAACACAGGTCTGAAGGTGCACCTACAAATGAGAGCATGGCCTTGGTGTACCTGCGACGGTGGCTTGTAGAAAAGCTCCTTCCTCTCTTTCTCATGCTCTTGGATCCTCTTGTGTTTGGCATGTGTCGGCTGGTTAGTTGACTGTTGGGAGCTCACAGGTTCGCCGACTGATGACTGACTCGTGACCGGCTTCACCTCCTTTGACTGAACCGTCTCTTTTGGCTTTGCAGACTGGAAAACAGAAATAACTTTGAATCTAAAAACTGCTTTGGGGCAGAACTTCCACATCTACACTGCATATTAAAGGGGTAGTCCTGGATTTTTAAAGTTATACGAGTTATTTTATTATATTATTTTTGTAAAAGAATATTGCTCTGTTGACTGTGATGCATGGCTTTAGCAGAGACATGTAGATTGTCCTTAACAGCACACCATCACCCAGTCTCACATCAGTAATATTACTTACTTCCATCTTTGAAATATTAAAATCAATTATTATTCTTATTATTAAACTGCTGCCAAACTCAATTTGGTTTATCATCCACCAACAGGTCATGAACCTGGAGGACCCATCTTTCAATCATCCACCTGACTGTTGAGAAAGAGTTCCCTGAGTTTGTGTAAAATCAGGGCAGCTTAAATCAGCTCTCACTGGATTCATTGGCAGGTCTTTTCTGCCCACAGCTCCCTGGTTTGGCGAGGATCCAGTGACCACCTGAGAAGGTCTCCCCGGGGAGCGTTTGGCCTGCGGTAGGAATGTAGAGAAGAAGTTTCTGGAAGGAGTGGTGGTAGTGGTGATGGTGCGAGTGCTTGACACCAGGTCCCTGTGAGGATTGAGAAAGGGGGATGATACAGACTTAACAGAAACACTGAAAAATAGGAACTTTACTCTGAAATCAATTCAATAAGAATCCAAAGACGGCTTGCTTATGGACCAAACTAGATTCATCAGTGCAGATCTGATTTGTGGCTCACTGGCTGATGGGATTAACTGGTGGTTCTTTCAGCATCAGGACGGGATGACAGAAGTCACTAACCTCAGTAATGGCTAAAGCCTCCAAGTTAGCCTGACAAGCTGCTATCTCTGCAGGTACCTGAACACCTGTTTCAAAGTTAGCCTAGCAAGCTGCTATTGCTGAAGCTAGCTGAACATGAATCCCTGCAGCCAGCTTTTCAAAGTTAGCCGAACAAGCTGTGATCTCCGCAGCTAACAGAACATGTTATCTCTGCAGCTAACTAAACAGCTGTTTCAAAGTTAGCCTTAAAAGCTTTTATCACTGTAGCTAGATGAACAGCTGTTTCAATCAGCCTTTAAGTCCAGTTCTTTATGTTGACCACACCAATGTCTGGAACACCAAGACTACCACCACAGGTTTATCAGGTCAGAGGTCACACTGACTGACAGTTTATAGGGAGTTACATAGTCGCCGACCTTATGGCCTCTGACTTCATAGCCTCTGACCTTATGCCCTCTAACTTTATGGCCTCTGACCTCATGTCCTCTGAATGTAAAGACACCTTAACCAGCCATTTGGAACTGAAGAGGCTTTTTGGATGAGAAGTGAATGTCTTCCCAAAACTCAACACAGTTTTTTAATCTTCAAAATAACCATTATCAGGATGAATGAGAATCTACATAGACAAACACTATCTGAGGTTAATTCCGGAAGATTACTTTGAATTAATCTTTTAAATTAATTATAACTGAAGCTGAATTTTAATTTAAGGCTCCTACTCTTTCCAAACGCACAATTTATTGGCAGTGTTGCAGTTTTTACTGTAACAGCAGTGACACTGAACTCAGCACAGCTTTGCTGCTGGGGCACTTCAGAAAGATTAGAAGAACATAAGATGCATGGGATATCACTAAATTAACTTTAAACAAAATATTAATAAAGTTTTTCTAACTGTGAAGCTTTAGGTTGTTATGTCGTAGGAAAGATTTTTGCTTCATAACTTGAACATGACTGTAAAGCTGAACAAAGTACATGAAATCTTATATTATGCATAAGTTTAACTAAGGTCTCTCTGCATATAATCTGTTTTTATTACCACAAAGTTTCTCAGCAGATCAGACTGCAGGCTTGGAAGTGTTCAGAAAATAACTTGGAGTTTATAGGCATAAAGAGCTGTAAAAGTTGAAGCCTTTAGGAGAAGAGGTGGGATTAGGTAAATGTGCACTTCACCAAACTTCCAGTTGGACATGTAATCTAAATGATAGTGTGTCATTCCAATTCAATGGTTTAAATCATGCATTATCTATTAAGATGTTTCCCTCTGTTGATTATGTTTGAATAAAAGATCTAAACTAAACACAAGACATGGATGTAGGAGTGGTCTTCAGACAAACCCTGCTAGAGCTGTTTGACTTAAACTCATGACTTAAATATGATTTGGAGCCGAGGCCAGGGGTCACGCTCCAAGATAAGCCTCTTTGTCTTAATTCAGCCCAAACCTTTGCTCATGTGTTTTGAGAGAATATATTTGTATTTCAGATTTTATCTTATGGACTTTAGCCTGTTTACAGAGGAACGAGCTAAAACTAACAAATTAACGTGATAACTTACATCAAACAACAAACGCGGATATGCAGGGTCAGCCTTCACCAATCTAGAGCCCTCGGCAGAATTTTGGGGAGTGCCCATTGACAAACTTGCACTGGCTGAATTTGATAGAAAGCTAAGATTTGCTTAGAGCTAGCTTTAGTTTATTTGAGCCAATTTAGAGGAGAAAAATTATCATTTTGTATTTCTTTATGATCCAGAAGCAATGCATAATATCTACAACTGTTAATAAACAATCATTGGTATAGGTTGAGACCATGCATAGCTTTGGATCTTTATTTTCAAATTTCAAATTTAACTGTTATCACAATACTAAACATAATCTCCAATATGCTTTAAAAAAAATTTCAAACAATATTTGTCAGATTTTTGTCTGCTAGTGTGTAAAATTTCATGTGTGGGAGTTTCAAACATGGATGGTGAGAACAAAAAAAAAAACAACAATTCATGAGGTGAATTGTTTATTTGGTAACAGCAACTGCATTACAGCACAAAAATGATGCAAAACACTGTTTCATAAACAAGAAGTAACTTAACTGACCTTAGAAATGTATAGATACTTTATATTAGTAAATTCAACCTCTCTCAAAGTGTCCTAACTTTTTAGATTTTTTTCTAAATTCAAAAGTTTATTTCAAGAATCAAATTTAATTTCCCAGGTTTTAGTAAAGCAAGGAAATTTCTTTCACAGCCTCACCACAAAAAAATTTAAACTTAAATCATGTACTTGTACAATTTCTGAAAAAAATATCTGATTGCACTTGTTTTAAGCCACTTTGACTGACAAGTCCAGATAAAAATCCTGTTTGAGACAGTAAGAAATAGAATAATGAGGCTTTAATTGCTTGTATTAAGTTAGAATATCAACAGACAGGGCAAAGCTTTGAACTGCCGAGTATCTTAAACAAAGATTTCCAAATCTGAATTAAATTTATCTTATTTCTCCACATTCATCAAGTACCTATCTGTTTTTTAAATTAATTTACTAAATCAACTAACTTAATGAACAACAGATGGAATTATATGTTTGAGCTCTCAGAGTGATAACAAAGACTGACTTGATCAACTCCCATCTGTGCGTCAAAACTGGGATGCCTTCTGTATTATTATACTATATTATTACTCGGACTGGGTTAAAAAAAATCAATTTAATCGATTTAAATCGTTTTTCCTTGAACTGGTTCATAATCGATCCATAAAATCCAAAAACTGATTTTTTAACTTGGGTAGTTTTTTTTCTTTTTGGATGAAAATATGTGCAGAGAAGCAGCCTGTAGTATCAACAATGCAACCCTGCTAGTCTCGTGTGATCAGCGTTTGGCGTTGCTTTCTACTGAACAAGATCTCACGAGATGTTACTGCAAACAGACATGGTGGAAGCACTTTATGGGCACCACTGGCAAGTTTAAAAGCTGATGTACAATATTTTAGATGAAACAAGTACAAAGGAAAATACGAGTTGGACAAAAAACAAGTAATATGCAGAAAATGCATTAATGCATATCAGTAAAATATGATTAATGTAACTGCTTTGGGTTTAGTTCTTCATGTTAAAACATTTTTTAATGATGTACCTGGTCAAAAGGTCACTTTTTAAATTTACAGCACTATTTCAACTAAGATATCCCAGACTGAATAAATATCGAATTGAATCGTGAATCGAATCGATTTGAGACCTTGTAATATTGAATCGAATCGATCCAGAAAATCTGAATCAATACCCAGCCCTAACAATTCCTATATTATTATTCTAATTATGACAAATATAATCACTAGAGGTGTAACAAAATATCGTGCCATGGAATTTCACAAAATAAAAAATGACAAAATAAAATTCAGAGGCACAAAATAAAAAAACGCGAAGGGGTAATTTTTTACCCTCCTCGCCTACCGTAGCAAAACACTAGCTTCAGGATGGAGGAAGACGAGGTCGAGGAATGAGCTGACGCTCCTTCGTCAAACAAATCGGTTGTGTGGACCTATTTTGGCTTCCAATGTAAAAAACGAGAGAACGGTGAGAAGATTGCGGACAAAACAACAACCGTGTGCAAAATATGCCGCTACAGTTCGGCCAGATACTGCAACGAGTACAACAACCAACTACCAACTACTTTGAGCTGGAGATAGGCAGCAACTGTATGTTTGTGTAAGTCTAGATAAAAATATATATATATATTTTTGATTTTTGCATTTACTGTTGAGTTGACAGAATTTGATCAAACTTGAAGATCAGAGGTATATGCACTGTTATAGGCTAAATATTATAGTTCACAGTTCAGACATTTATAGGTCTAAACTGCAGCTCTGAGGACCGCTATTTGGTTTCCTTTTCATTCAAGAATGTACTTATCCTGATTGTTACAACAACAAAGCACTTTTTATTGAGATTTTATGTTTGTATTTGCACTGTAGTCTAAATAAGGGGAACAAACTACAATTTTGTTTTTTTTCAAAGAGCATTTATTTTGTTCTGATGCAGCAATATTTTTTTGTATGCCTGCATTAGGAAGAAAATAAAGAAAATTAGATTTTTGCACAACTTCCTTCTATAGTCTATAGTCTTTATTACCTCTGCCAAGGAGGTTATGTTTTCGGGAGAGTTTGTTTGTCTGTCTGTCCGTCCGTCTGTCAACAAAATAACTCAAAAAGTAAATGGATGGATTCTGATGAAATTTGCAGGAAATGTTCAGCATGGGAAAAGGAAGAACTGATTCGATTTTGGTGTTGATCCGGATCAGCATCTGGCCGCCACGGTGTAAAATATGATTTCTGTGAATAACTACTGAACTAAAGTAGATATCATTTTGAATCCAGTTGCTAATGGTAGGTTTTCATGGTCAATGAATCTAAATATTTTGATGAAATAAAGGTAGGACTAATATTTATGGTCCAAATCACAATATAGCTAAGGACTGCGGTGCTGGCAGAGGTCTGCGCTCTCAGAGTGCTTTTCTAGTTTTGTATTGTGAGTATTTCGGATCGTGAGCCCTGTTTTGTATTACGTATCGTTTTGAGTTGACCATTTCGTTACACCCCTAATAATCACCAGCCACTATATCTAGAACACCTGACTTATCATTGATGTAGGTAGCTTTCTAGCCAATCATATGACAGCAACTTGATGCATCTTAGCATGCACACAAAATTAAAACTGAAGTCAAAACGGAGTATTAGAATGAAGGATAAAGGTGACTTAAAGAGACTGTGAGGTGTTTCTAAGTAATTACAAAAAAGTCTCACTTTTAGATATATGCCTGATTGAAATACACACTTTAAGATGAGTTTTATAGCATCAAAATAGGTTATCTATAAATGCTATTCCTTAGTATTCTGGTCAGGTCGGACAGGGCTGGACTGGCCTGGATACTCAACTTCGGGAACAAGACAATTGAAACTAGAGCAAATTTATATTATTTTATTATTTATATTACAGGTCTTAGAGCATCGGGCTGTAAGTAGCGATATATAGCCGGCTACAACTACGACAATAAGTTTTCCAAAAATTGCTTGTTGTCACACATCAAAAACTACCGCCACGTAATTAGAAAGAGATACATTACCTCGTCGCTTTGCATCCTGTAAGTTGTTGAAAAAAGAAGTTTTAAAGCAATGCAGAGTTCTGAGGAAGGTCCGAGCTGCATTTACCACAACAGTCACACATTTGGCTTCAGTCACGTCTTTGGTGCATTCAAGTTGTAGTCAGAAGTAGGAATTTCTGGGTTCCGAGTAGGAAACTGCAACTGGAATGTTCCCCAAAGTCTGAATTTTCTACTGGGAACTCGCCACCCCCGAGTTGACAATGGAAGATGGATGGCCCCAGTGTGAACAGTTATTTAGCTCCTGTAATAATCAATTTATTCGCACTTCTGACTGGAGTTTGTCGCTCTAGATCAGCTGTATACATAGTATTGTTAGACTTATATTTACAAAAATGCTGCCATAGTGATAATCATATTCTTCATACAATGATGCAGGGCGTGCTAACAACAGCTAACAATAGCCTGGTAGATCAGCATGTTTTTTTCCAACTTCAACTGGAACGCCAATAAGTCGGAGATGATGTCACTCCCAGTTCCGAGGTTACTGGAACGCAGCATTACGACAGTTGCCGTGCGTGCTCACGGGTAGCAGAGTCTTTATTTCACCGGTAATAGATTCTCCTCATAGCGCCTTTAAAGGAATACTCTGACGATTTTGGACCCACGCCCTTTCCCCATCATTGAAAAGTGAAATAAGCTCAAAAATACCTTTTTTGTGTCTCTGAGTCCAGTGGCTGGCTCCCAGCTGTTAGCTTTCAGAGGTAGCTTAGCTCAATGGCTGGAGGTCAATAGGAGTCAGAGCCGGACTACGAAGTGGACAAAATACTCCTTACAGTGGTCCAGGGGATGGCGTATTAGCACGTGAAGTAAATCCGAAAGGTTATAAAACATTTTAAAAGACGTGTTTTGTTTTCAATCCTTTAAAATAACGTTTTGATACACACAGACCTGCGCATGCGCAGTGCTCAACAGCAGTAGCAGCCGGAAGAAGGCGACCCTCGGACGTAACCATGTTTATGTAGCCTCGCAACAGAGTTTACTGACACAGGCATGATGTTTTTCCTTTCACCAAAAAAGTCACTGGTTTACAAAACTTTTATATGCTCCTGCTACTTCTTCCGGGTTCAACTGCTGTGCACCGGAAATCCTTCCGCGGAGCACTGCGCATGCGCAGGTCTGTGTGTATCAAAACGTTATTTTAACGGATTGAAAAGAAAACACATCTTTTAAAATGTTTTATAACCATTCGGATTTACTTCACGTGCTAATACGCCATCCCCTGGACCACTGTAAGGGGTATTTTGTCCACTTTCGTCAGTCCGGCTCTGACTCCTATTGACCTCCAGCCATTGAGCTAAACTACCTACGAAGCTAACAGCGGGGAGCCAGCCACTGGACGCAGAGACACAAAAAAGGTATTTTTGAGCTTATCTCACTTTGTCAATGATAGGGAAAGGGCGTGGGTCCTTTAAGTATTCCTTTAAGAGACTTTGAATATGGCATGGTTCTTTGTACCAGATGTCTGTCAGAAACTGCTGATCTACTGGGATTTTCTACACTCTCTAGGGTTTACAAAGAATGGTCTATAAAGATAAAATAGCAATGAGAAAAAATGCTGTGTTGATGCCAGAAGTGAGAGGAGAATAGTCAGAGTGGTTCCAGATGATAGAAAGGAAACAGGAAGTCAGATCATCACTTTGTCACATTTGCACAGGACCATTTCTAAACATACAATTTGTTGAATGTTGAGGACTACACCAGATGCCTGTCCTGTCCACTAATAAAAAGGAAATGAGGGTCTTATTCTTACAGGCTCACCAAAACTGGAAAATAGATCATTGCAAAAGTGTCTCCTAATCTGAAGAATTTGGATTTCTGCTTTACATTCAGATGGTAGGTTCAGAGTTTGGTGCAAACATCAACAAGCCTTGATCCATCCTGCCTTGGATCATAGGTTCAGGCTGCTGGTGTGGTGGTGTGGGGGGTGTTTTGAGCCCCTTAATACCACCTGAGCATCACTGAGTCATCTTCTGATGGAAATCTCCAGCTCCATGTCTCAAAGCTCAGGTCATCTCAAACTGATTTGTTCAACATGACAAATGTGGCCTCCAGATCATCGTCCAATAGAGTAGCTTTTGGATGTGGTGGAGCAGGAGATTCTCATCATGGATGTTCAGATACTGTGTGATGCTATCATGGAAATATGTACCAACATATCTGAGGAATGACGGTGTTGAATCAGTGATACTAAAATATAAAAACCAGGATCCAACTGGTACCATCAAGGTGTTCCTACTAAAGTGGCTGGTTAGTGTGTTTTAGCATACCTAGATCAGGTTTTTAATATCTTAAAATACGATTTTTACGTCAAGTAAAATGTAAAATGTGCTGAAGTAAACTAAATTATAACTAATTGCATTTCATCTTAACTTGGTGCACATAAGGTCAGTTTTTAACCTCACACATAAGAGAAATACGCAAAATGTTGCATTTAGGGTATAATACAAACTACACAAATGCGGTCAGGTAAAATGTTACATCTTTTTTTCAGGGATAAGAAATAAATAAAGGAAACTGTACAGGAGAAGAGAGAGTGACAGTTTGGAAAAGTTTGTGCTTGAAGACTTGATGAAGACAAAATTTAAAATGGCTGCCATCTGTAACAAAATGAAAATACTTTTCCACAGAGCAAAACTTTTACTAGATATTTCTCAAAATTCTAATAAATAAAACAATAAATAAAATGATAATCCATAAAGTGTCAAACAAACTGTTAAATAATTAAGCTATTCGTTGGATTTTGTAAGTTAAATTGTGCTTTTCCTGCTGACTCTTTTATTATTACAATACTTATTTATTAACCCGTAACAATGGAAGCCATCTTAGTGAGAGTCAGGAAAGACAGTGATGGTGTTAGTGTCTCACAGCTCAGTGTCTCCTAGACGGTCCATGTTCTGGACATAAGCCGGCAGCTTGTGGTGGACACCCTCCACCCCATCACTCTGTTCCCGACTTTCTGTCTGCAGGGCGAAGAGCTGGATGAGGAGACAAGTCAAAAAGGTCAAGGAGAAGTTTACACTAAGACAAGCAGTGGCAGAGGCCTTAGGAACATGTAACATCAGTGGGTGAAAAAAACATTTGTCAAAGACAGATGATCGCTCCAAAAAAACTGATATTTAATCTGTGTCCATATTCCATAAGGTGATATTGAAGCTGTATCCAAACTTCATGAACTGATATCTGCTCTGTGTCCATACAATATAAACTGATCTTTGATCTGTGTCTATACTCCATAACTGACATTTGATCTGTGTCCAAATTCCATAAATTGAAATTTGGTGTTTATCGTTTTGTGAGTTGATCATTTTGTTATACCACTAATAATCACCAGCCACTATATTAAGAACACCTGACTTATCACTGATGTAGGTAGCTTTCTAGCCAATCACATGACAGCAACTTTTTCTTTTTTTCATTCATTTTTTATTGTCCATTTGTATTGACCCTACATTTACAAATAGGGAAAACAGAAAGGTACATTAACACAAAAAAAGTGTATAATCAGGCATTCAAACAATTCTTCTTGTACCTTCATACAAGTTCAAGATTTCCATTCTTCTGGACCTTTTTTTTTTTCCAATGAGACAGAAGTAAAAAACTATGTACATCCAGAGAGATGGTGATACTACGACGGAGGATTAGGGCCACTTTGAAAACTAAAAGAAAAGGAAGGTTACGAGAATAAAGTCATAAAGTTACGAGAATAATCTCGTAAAATACGAGAATAAAGTCGTAAAGTTACGAGAAAAATCTCATAAACTACGTGAATAAAGTCGTAAAATTACGAGAATAATCTCATAAATTTACGAGAATAAAGTCGAAAAGTTACGAGAATAAAGTCATCTCAAACCAGGGAAACAGGCTATATTTAGAAAGATATTCACAGATTTGGACTTTGCGGCTCAATAATTCATCAACAAAAGAACGTAGTTCCGAACCAGACCCATCTTTTTGATCACTGTAATGAAGACTGTGAGCTATAAACTCGTTTTCCTCCAAACGAGCCGTCAATAAACTGCCGCTGATGGCTCGGCGGTTTAGGGACCATCGGCAAATTACCATATCGGAGGAATAGTGTGAAAGACGATTGAATAACTTTCCCATACTGAGAAGTAAAGTCTTCAAAATCACAGCAAATACAAAGGATCGTATGTTATTCATACTACGGGTCATATTCTCTTTTAGACGTATTATTTAAAATATTTTACAGGACTTTCCGATTGAAAATAAATCAAATGCCTTCAAAATAATGCAATCTACCAACATAACAAAACATGAATGGTGATCTCCTTTTCTTTAAACTACAGCTCTTACTTCAGCAGGAATATTTGATTTGATTTTAATGATGTTTTGTTTATTTAATTGTGTTAATTAATATGCATGGATAATGATAACTGCAATGATTTAATTGTTGATAACTGTAGTGACACTAAAGCAACACTAATGATCAAATGCATTCCCTTTGGCATGGACTACAGCTCTTTCTTTCAAGAAATAGTTTTTCATGTATTTTACATGTTTTTTTTTAATATTGGCATATATTAATTAATAGGTTATGGCTATAAAAACTGTAAAAACTTAAGTGTTTATGGCTGTGTTGACACAAAATTCGGCCCAATGATCACAAATCCCCCCTCCCTTGTTCTACAGCTCTTATTTTAAAGAAATAGTTTTCCTGTATTTTATATGATTTTTCAAAATATTGGCACATATTAATTAATAGGTTATGAATATAATAACTGTGATAACTTAACTGTTTTTGGCTACAGTGACACCAAACCCAGCCCGAGTGATGCATGATCATCAGGCTGAGTTTGGCGTCACTGCAACAAGAAACAGTCAAGTTATTACAGTTTTTATCATCATTACCTGTAAATGAGTATCCATTAATTACCAACAATAAAGTCATTGCAGGCTATTATTATCCATGCATATTAATTAACACAATTAAATATACAAAACATCATTAAAATCAAATCAAATATTCCTGTTGAAGTAAGAGCTGTAGTTTAAAGAAGAGGAGATCACCACTCATGTTTTGTTATGACTTGGTTGGTAGATGTCATTACTTTGATGGCATCTGATTTGTTTTCGACAGAAAGTCCTGTAAAATATTTTAAATAATACGTCTAAAAGAGAATATGACCCGTGGTATGAATAACATATGGTCCTTTGTATTTGCTGTGATTTTGAAGACTTTACTTCTCAGTATGGGGAAGTTATTCAACTTTCTTTCACACTATTCCTCCGATATGGTAATTTGCTGATGGTCCCTAAACCTCCGAGCCATCAGCGGCAGTTTACTGACGGCTCGTTTGGAGGAAAACGAGTTTATAGCTCACAGTCTTCATAACAGTGATCAAAAAGAGGGGTCTGGTTCGGAACTACGTTCTTTTGTAGATGAGTTATTGAGCCGCAAAGTCCGAATCTGTGAATATCTTTCTAAATATAGCCAAGCATGTTTCCTAGTTTGAGATGACCTTATTCTCGTAATTTTTCGACTTTATTCTCGTAAATTTATGAGATTATTCTCGTAATTTTACGACTTTATTCTCGTAACCTTCCTTTTTTTTTAGTTTTCAACGTGGCCCTAATCCTCCGTCGTATGATACAGAGTAGAATAATAATAAAAAAAAACCTAAAACAAAAACAATAAAGTAAAACAAGATAAAAAAAAATATAAACCAAACTGACAAAAATGGCAGATTTCATCTCGCAATTTTCAAAAGACAATAATCAAGGATTAAAGAAAAAAGGCGTGAGGAACACGGCCATAAATTGCTAAATCCAATGCACGCTGACTATGCAAAATTCATAAGGTCAGGTCTCAAAGGTTTAACATATTGTACCCACTTTGTCCAATGTGATTTGAAATTGTCAAGTTTTAAATTAATAGAAAAAGTTATCTTTTCCATCTTATAAATTTCTGTTGTCACATCAATCCAGTTGTTAATTGAGGGTTCAACAGGTGTCATTCATCTTTTAGTAAGGGCCTTCTTACCTGCTGTAAGCAAAACAGCCATTAAATAATTATCAATACATTTTATGTCAGGGGAGATATAATTAAGGTACACAATTTTAAAATCAAAGGGTATTTTAACTTTACAAATATCTTGCATTGCTGTATGTATATCCTTCCAGTATTTCTGTATTATTGGGCATTCCCAAAAAATATGATAGTGATTTGCATTTTGGCTACCACATCTCCTCCAACAATGAGAGATACCCTTATCAAATTTTGCTTTCATGTGTGGAATAATAAAGAAAAGAATAACATTTTTTCCAGCAAAATTCCTTCAATGCATGAGATTTTGTACATCTCCATTGAAAGGAACATATATCTAACCATTCTTTATCCATTATCCTTGAAGTACTTTCTTTCTCCCATCTTTCCTTCACAGACTTTGAAGAGTGAATGTCTAGGCTCTGGAGGCTCTTATATAATTGAGAGATAACACCTTTTTAACATCAGATTTATAAGCATTTACAAACAACTGAATAAAGGATTTACTGGCTTCTCTGATCTCTTTCTTCTTAATTTTTTGTTTATAATAGTCTCTTAATTGGAGGTACCGAAAGAAGTCTTGTTGTTCCAGAGTGAAAACACATGACCTCTTCCTTATGTACAATATTACTCATAGCAGTAATGCCTTTAATTATCCAAGATTTGTATCTATTATCTAAATTATTTGGTTTAAAGTCAGAATCATAGGCGCACCAACTTAAGATTTTAATGTCATCATCTAATTTATATGTTTTATCACTTCTTTCCATAACTTCAAGGTGGATTTTACCCAGGGATTTTCTAACCTGTCCATGTAACTCTGCAACTTTTTTCTGGCAACACTGCTTGCATGTGAACATTTGAAATTAATTTACATTCAATATCTTTTCATTGTGCACTGTAAGAAGGGTTGCACCAACTAACAGTGTTCTGATCTGAGCCGAGATATAATATGTTTTCAGAGATAGCAAACCCCATCCTCCCTTGTCTTTTGATAATTGTAGTGTTTTATATTGAATTCTTGGCCTTTTTCCCTGCCAGATGAATCTTGAGATCAATTTATCCCAGTCTGTGAAATAGTTTTTACTTATTACTGAAGGGAGGGACTGAAAAAGATATAAAAATCTTGGCAGTATGTTTATTTTAATTGTTTCAATTCTAGAACTGAAACTTAAAAAGGGAATGAGGCTCCATCTTGCAAGATCTTTTTTAATTTTATCTTGCAAAGATTTATAATTTTCATTTAACATTTTAGATAAATCCTGAGTAAATGGTAAATGGACTTGAGCTTATATAGCGCTTTTCTAGTCTTTTGACTACTCAAAGCTGCTTTACACCACAGGTCACACCTACCCATTCATACCCATTCACACTCACATTCACTCACTGATGGTTCTGAGTTTCTATGTTAGTTATCCATCAGTATCTCGAACACATTCTCGCCCTTTCATGCCCATTTACACGCCACTGACGCAGCAGTGGGAGCAACTTGGGGTTAAGTGTCTTGCCCAAGGACACATCGCCATGTGTCGCCCGGAGCTGGGCTTGAACCTGCAACCTCCCAATCACTGACCAAGCGCACTATCCAACTGCGCCACCGACGCCCCGAGTCAGTACCAATCCTAAATATTTAATAGATTCTTTATTCCATTTCAGTGGGTATGACTTCTTGAAATTTTCGGTTAAATTCAAGTTATACGTCAGAGTTTCTGTTTTCCCAATATTCAATTTATAACCGGAAAGTGGGCCCATTTTTTTAAAGAAAATTCATCACTTCTGGAAGAGATTTTTCTGGGTTTTTTAAATACAGGAGGACATCGTCTGCGTAGCTTGCA
Source organism: Scarus forsteni (assembly GCA_036419115.1). Classification (NCBI taxonomy): domain Eukaryota; kingdom Metazoa; phylum Chordata; class Actinopteri; order Labriformes; family Labridae; genus Scarus; species Scarus forsteni. Next base: position 36,021,760 of record JAZDUH010000359.1, read on the forward strand.
ATTTTATGTTCAGTTCCATTAACATTGATTCCAGTAATTTTTTCATTTTGTCTGATATGTTGTGCAAGTGGTTCTAAGAAAAGTGCAAACATAAGTGGGGACCAGGGACAGCCTTCCCTTACTCCTCTTTGAAGTGTTATTGGTTTAGATAGGTGACCATTTATTTTAATTCTTGCTGTTGGATAATCATAAAGTGCCTTTATAGTATTAATAATAGATTCACTAAAACTTAATTTAACTAGGACTTTATAGAGGTATTGCCAGCTGACAGAATCGAAAGCTTTTTCTGCGTCTTAGCTCAAAATCATAGCTTTTTCTTTATGCTGTTGAATATAATCCATAATGTGCAGATTGTCCTGAGTTTGGCGTTTATGGATGAAACCAGTCTGATCATTATGGATTAAGTGTGGAAGGAATTCTTTCATTCTCCTTGTCATGATAGAAGTATATAGACGGTAATCAACATTAAGAATTGAAATCGGCCTATATGACCCACACTCAACTTTATCTTTTCCTTCCTTAGGTATCAAAGATACAATTGCCTCTTTCCAAGAGGGTGGGATCTCAGCTCTCCTCAGTGCCCAGTTATATGTATTTATTAACAATGGACTTAATTCCTTTTTGAAAGCCTTGTACCACTCACTTGTAAAACCATCACTACCTGGTGATTTGTTTGGTTTTAATCTGTTAATGGCTTGTGTTAATTCTGATTCAGTTATATCTAAAGCAAGAGCTTTATTTTGATCTTCCGTCGTAACTGGTAAGTCTAAGTTCTCTAAGAAAGCTTCAACTTGGTCCCCAGGAACAGGTGGACTGGAGTAGAGTTGTTCATAAAAAGATTCAAAGATCTGCTGAATTTTATCCTGTTTACTTTCTATGGTGTTTTTACGGAACTCTCGTATTTTATTGATGGTTCTATCTGCTTGCAGCTTTTTCAACTTCCTTGCTAATACTTTAGTGAATTTAGAGCCATTCTCATAGTATCTTTGTTTAGTGTAAAGCATCTTTTTCTCTATGTCTTGAGTATAGATACTATCAATTTAATTTCTAATCTTCTTTATTTGTTGTAATGTCTTTGAGTCTCGATTCTGTGCATGACAAACCTCCAACAATTTTAGTTGATTCTGTAACTCACTCAGTTTTCTATTTCGTTGTTTTTTCTTAAGAGAGGCTACTGCTATTATTCTGCCTCTTAAAACAGCCTTTGCTGCATCCCATAGCATGGGAGGGGAGACTTCACCATTGTCATTTTCTTTTATATATACTTTGATTCCGTTACTCATCTGCTGTTTAAATAAGGGATCATTAAGAAGGCTTGAGTTCAGCCTCCATATACTACTTTTGTGAGTATTGCTGAGATTAATTGATAAATAAATAGGGGCATGGTCACTCAAATCTATTGTTCCAATATCAGTATCCATAACCTTTAATCTGTCCTTGCTAAAAATGATGAAATAATCAATTCTACTATATACCAGGTGGGGGATAGAATAATGTGTATACTGTCTAGCATTAGGGTACATTTCTCTCCATATATCTATTAAGCCAATGTCTTTCATTAGGTCCCTAAATTTCTTATTTATAGCTTTAGCTACAGGTTTATTATTTGATACATCTAAATTAGGTTGTAGGTGTAAATTTAAATCACCTGCAAATATTAGTACACCTTCAGATTGGCTGACTATTACATCAAAAATCAACTTGAAGAAGTGAAAATCACCTCCTGGAGGGGCGTAAATGTTAAACAAGGTGACTTCATTCCCAAATATTGACCCTCTAACCCTCTAACCAGGGGAACATATTTTCAATATGTTCAATATGTTCCCCTGATTTAAATCCCGTAGAGAACATTTGGGGATGGATGGCAAGGGAGGTTTATAAAAATGGCCTTCAGTTCCAGACAGTTGATGCCCTTCATGAAGCCATCTTCACCACTTGGCGCAATGTTCCCAAAAGCTTCCTGGAAACACTTGCATCAAGCATGCCCAAACAAATTTTTGAAGTGATTAACAAGAACGGTGGAGCTACTCATTACTGAGTCCTACTGAGAACATTTTTTGTTCTGGCTTGGAGAGTTTTTTAAAACTTTTGGAGCGATGGTCTTAAAGGAATATTACACCCAAAGAATGATATGCCTTAATTTTCTACTCACCCTCATGCTGAGCAACACTCTGGAGCACTTTTTTGATGTCTCAAATGCAGCTGGAGGTGGATTTTAAGTCAACAAAAGTCCATCTAACATAGTGCAGGAGCGCCGGAGCCGAAGAAAAAGGCTCCAAAATGTACTAAATGCCTAATTATGGACGCTACACGCCTGACACTTGATTACAACGGACGAGCAGTATGAAGGAAAATAAGCACGCTTAGACTTTATGGACCTTTTTCTTCGGGTCCGCTGCCCCCTGTAATTGTGGAAGTTTGTTGACAGCTAAATCACCCGACTCTCCAGCTGCATTGAGACATCAAAAAAAAAGCTCTGTGTTGCTCTGCATGGGGGAGGTGCGTGAATTAAGGCATATCATTCTTTTTGGGTGTAAAACTCCTTTTTTTAAAAAATTTCAGTTTACTTGTTGTTTTCAATAAATTATTTTTTCAAAGTGCTTTATGTCACACTCACCCTTCTTGCTTTTGCATATTGTAACTCTATTTAAAACCTCATTAAGGTCCAAATGTGCAAAATGCATATTCAAGCAATTTTTCAACTGGTCTTAAGATTTTGATAAGGTCTGTATATTTGTGGATCTGAAAAACACATGTGAAAATCATGGACATATTTGTGTGCATTATTTTGGGACAAATCTCTCCCCATAGATAACAGACATTTCCTGTTTGCTTACTTTACAGTTAGTAAAATGAGAAATAATTAAATGATTGATTTTGGGAGCATTTTTACTTCAACATTTTATCACACCGGTCTAAATGTTGTGCACAGATGTATTTACAGGACAGCGACTTTACTTTGTTTTCAGATTTTGCATACAACACCTTTGCTGTCTTTTTTTAAAACAAAACAAAAGCTGTCTTTTCCCAAAACATTCTATTTTCCAGGGTGCTGACGGCCCAACAAAAGGATAAATGCAACACTGACAGCAATTAAAGTGCCCCAAGCCTGTGACTCAGAATCAAGTAAGAGCTGGAGATTCTCACTGTACTGACTATTTAGTCTGAAAACAGGCAAAGTCTTACAAAATAAGAAAGATAATACTTAAATATTCTCACCATCTGTCTGAGCTGATCGTTCTCTTCTGTCAGACTCGTCATCCGTTGAACTTCAGCATCAAAACTGAGCAGGACAGGCTGAGGTGAGGAGGAGTTAAGTACTAGATATCAGCAGATTAAATACAGACACATCACTTGAACTTCACTAGGGGTCAAACATCAGTTTTGATGAATGTTCATCTGTGTTCACAATCTGTAGCATTCAAAAAAACTTGGTTTCCATAAAAAGAGCACCCCGATCCAGCTGTATTATCAGTATGTCAGGAACTAAGTTAGAGCACCTGTCACTTTAAGGCTCCTTCCCCACATGGGCCAGGTCTGCTCTGATTGGTAAACTGATTTGCTCTGTGGTGATTGGTTAGTTCAGTGCTGCTCGGGCCCCATGTCATCAACTACGCTGCATCCATTGTAGCATCTCTGATTTGTATGCCGCTTGTTTGCCTCCAGTACTTCACAGCTAATTTTGTGATTATTGTGTCAGTTTTTTTCAAGAAGTTCTGATTTCTTTAAATGATTTTATGCAAAAAAAAAAGTCACTCCAAGTTATAACAGGACGTGTTTATTATTTGTTGCTGCAAAAAGGGCAAGATGTTGAGGATGTTAATTTTTTAGAACATTAGCACTGTGTCACTTCGCATCTTTTTGTGGCGTTTTAAACAACTTCAAACAAAAAATATAAAAGATACGCTCTAATTACTTAATAAAATGTTTTTTTTTTAAACAGAAGACTGCTTTTCTGCAAAGGGTAGTGGCCTCATCCAGGTATGAGACCTAAACTTCAAACAAATAAGTCAATCATGTGGAGGGAACACTTGAAACACACTAAAGAGCGTATAAAACTAACCTTACAATGCAGCTGGATCCTCCTAGATCACTGTCTGTAATCAGGCAGATCCATATTGCCAAGCTTCAATCTACCACAGGATGCCCCAACCAGAGTCCTTTTGGAGCAGGAAGAGGTGGAGTCTAACTGCAAGATAGCAGCAGGAAGTGACTGCTAATTGAGAGGTTAGCATGGATGGAGGTTAGCTTCAGTAGTAGTTTAGTCTTTTTTAGTCTTATCCGATAATCCCCTGATGAATGTGACAGAACAATCGTCCAATAACCTTCCAGAGTCTGACCGGTTCTCCCCATTGCCAAAAAAACAATGTCTACGGGCTGTTATCCAGATGTGGTCCATCTGGTGTGTCAGGTTGATTTAACTCGGAAAGTTGAAGATGGACTACTCCAATTATTTACATTTTGCCTTTTATTTTAAAAACAGGAGGTCCCAAAATAATTTCTAGAGGAGAGACCCGAGCCAAGGAAGCAGCTAAAAATGACAAAAAGAATCAGGAAACAGGAACAGTTTAAAATTATTTAAAACATTTTCTGCCTCCACATCTTTATAATTCCCTTAAAAGTGCTGGGCATCAGTGAATCTGATATAAGTTCTTCCCATGTCTCAGGTGCACTGTGAGGACAGGAGGTCTCCCCATATCTTTAAGAGCAAGGATATAGAGGATCACAGCAGGTAACAAGTGGAGCTAAAATGAAGGCACCTGTAGAAGTTTAATGGTAATTTATCAAGCTTTTTTGGTAGATAAACTATTATGATGCTATTATTGACTGGAAGTCCAGCCTTATCAGATCACAGAGAGATGCAGCAAGCTGTGGATTTCTCAACAGTAATAAAGCGAAGGATGACCAACAGCCTGAGTCAAAAGCAGATGTTTGACATTAGATCTGTGAATCTTGTAAAGGATATGCATACACTGGAAGAGGACTGACAGGAAGTTGTGAAGAGAAACCAGGAAGGTGTCGGCCCACTGGCGGGAAAAATATGGAGAGAAAACAGGGTTCTCCTGGGGGGCGGAATAAATGGCAGGATGAACCAATCACGCCACTCGGCCTGACTCTGCAGCTCCAGGGCCTGCTTCTGGAAAAACTCCTGAGTCTTCTCCAGGTTCCTTTCTGAGAAACAAACATCCTCAGCTGTGCTGCTTCGAAAACAAAGTCGGATTTATGTGTGTGTGAGGAGGTACCTGGATGGTGCTGATGACATAGTATCTGAACAGGCTGGTCCTCAGCTTGTTCACAGTGGACCTGTAGACATCCTCCAGTCTACAGAACAGACGTCTGTCAAGGTAGAGCCAGTACTCTTTTAGACCAAACAAGTCAAAGTTCTGAATGAACTGCTGTAGCTGATCGATGATTTTATCCACCTGAAGACAGAAGAGGATATAAGGTCACTTACTCTGAGATGTGAAGGATACAAATATAATAACACACAATGTTTTTTAAGCACACATTAACATAAAAAATTAAAGGTGGTTAAATCGAAGAATTTGATGGACATGATTTGTCCCTTGGGTTTGGACTTTGCCTGTTGCAGCTGGTTTTGTGCATGTGGTGAGAGATTTAGTCTGATCCCAAAATGCAAAGATAAGACACTAGTTAAGCAAAGTCCTTCCTCATAATCTCCATCAGTCGTACCCTGAACCCTTTCTCCTTGTCCGCTTTGACTTCAGTGTCCAGGTTCTTCAGTGTGTTGGTGAATCCTCTGTAGATCAGGTACTCCCTGACATGCTCATCCGTCCTCTCAACTGCAGACCCCATGGTGACCTATGACTCTGCAATGTCAAGTGTCATAAAATTTTAAATACAAGCTACAACTGCTCATTCATGCAAAAATGTAATCATATGGCAGCAACTCAGCACATTTTGATGTGTAAACATGGTCAAGGTGACCTGCTGACATTCAAACTGAGCATCAGAATGGAGATTAAGAAACTTTGAACATTGGTTCTGGTCCAAAAATTTCAGCTACTGCTGATCTATATGCACCATGTCTAGGTTTACAGAGCGTGGCCGGCAAAAGAGAAATATCCAGTGAGTGGCAGTGCTCTGGGACAAAAGAGTTACACCAAGAATTAAGGATGTTCAAATCAAAACCACCCATGATTAGAATCTTGATGACAAACTCCAGGGTTTGATATTTTAGGAGACAAAAGATGTGCGAAACATCTCCAAAGAGCAGAGGAGTGGGTCGAGTACGGTATCCTGTGCAACAAAACAGCATCTACTGAAACTGATCATCAAACTGACTAAAATAATTTAATTAAAAATAATAAAATCATAGACTTAAAAGCAAATGAATGGTATGCCGACACAAATAGCATGAAATGACAATAAATTAAGTGATCTATTAACTATCACGCGAATATAAAACTGAAAAGTGGCAAAGACTAAAGCCGTGTCATAAAACGACCTGCTTTTGAATCTAAAGGGTTTTGCAGTCATTTTTCTTTGTCAATCCAAAAAACATGCTTCACGGTCTCTAACTCCACCTATAGTCACCGGCACATACGACAAACATTCACTTCTTTGAGACCTCCGCATCGTTATTACTGGTTATTTGAAGTTAATCAAAACTGTGAAAAGTCTGCCTGAATCTGCTCTCCAACAAATCCCAAACTGTGAGAAATCGATGCTTTGACTCGAAGCTATTGAAGTTAGTCGACGCGAAACAGGCGAATGTTAAATACGAAACTTAACCCGGGTCAAACCAAACCCCATTTAAAAAAACATCAAATCCGAAAACACGTAAGGGCACTAGATATACCGTTTTTAATCTGAATTGGGAAAACACTGAATATTTAGCACGTCATCGTCGCATAAGGAAATAAATAAAATATATCAGTGTTTCATCTGAGGGATATTTCAGGCTTCAGAAAGTTTTAACGTCGTGTACCATTATAACTAAGGACCCGGGTTACCGCCTTGTGAATAATAATAATATTCTTGAGAAATTATGGGATATTTATGCCGAATTAGCAGGAGCGTTGTCTTTAATCACCATTAGGCTTTATCGGCGTTACGACAGAGACAATTCGTCTTAAAAGGAAATTTACCTCAAATTCAGCAAAATTCTAAAAGAGTTCGGTGAATTCGTCTAAAGCAAAACGCAAAGAATGCTGCTAAATCCAAACCAATGATGCCAAACGAAACTATTGACCATTTACTCTGGAGCCGATGCAGAGCGAAATGAAACGCGTTAAATACTCACCACAGCAGAGAGACACAAGACACTCTTCCTGTCGTCCCTGACAGTCATATGACGACTTAATGTGGCGTAACAGCCTATGAGAGGATGAAGCGTCACATAAAACTCCGCTGCACGCGAAAGCGCCGCGTCCTTGAAACGTACTGCGGAGCACTCATGGATATATTATTTTAACTGGATGCCGGACGGAAACATGGCGCCCGTTCATTTCTACGGGAGTTGCTCACCATGGTGCTCACCCAGCGCATACGCCGAAAAAGTTTCTGGCTTCCGGGTTTACTTCCGTATCATTGGGGCCCATAGAGCAGGCGCAGTAAAGTCATCTCCCATAATGCTTCACGTCAATGGGAACGAGCGAAGCGCTGTGCGTTCACACCAAAAGAGGCAAAAGCGGCCAAAGCGGCAACGACGCCGGAAGTTAATACATTTTCAATGAGAGCCCGGCGTCCTGAGCGGCCAAAGCGTCCTGAGCGGCTAAAGCGGCTAAAGCGGCTAGAGCGTCAAAAGCGGCCCCAGATGAGAAGTTGAGCCTCGCTCAACTTTATGGTAATTAGCTATGACGCAGTTCAGCGGCAAACGGTGGCAACCAATCAGAGTAGAGATGTCCTTCGACTTAGCGGGCCCAAAAGGACAACTCATGTAACTTTGGTTCCTAGTTCCGGCGTCTCGAGTCCTGGATGACACGCTGCACAACAAAGCATTTTATCAGCAGAATTTGAAAACGAAGCGCCATTTAAAAAGAGCAAAAATGCGTCTGTTCTCTCTCTATTAGCGGAAGAATGCAGAAAAAATGGATAGGTCTGAGGGACCACTACAGGAAGGAGGAGAGAGAAAGACAGGAGGAGAAGTGGGTCTGCTGGAGGTGTGGGCCGTGTGTGGCAGTATGCCTCCGTGATGGGTTTTTTGGACCCATTCTTGGAGGAGTGTCCTTCCACCTCCAACCTTGATGGAGGTCCGGTGGAGGGAGAGGAGAGCAGGGAAGATGAGGGAGAGACAGAAGAGTATGTCACACACACACACGAACACACACTGTGCAAAAACGCGCTCCTTTCCACCACAAGATTTTAGTATATTCAACACTGTAAAAGTTTGATGTCGTGGATAAATCAATATTCTCTCCTTTGTAAATTGCTTCCTGCCTGTCAATCCGCTCGTGACTGATTAGATGGTGATTTTACGTTATGTTCATGCTATGTTTTAAGCTGAAGTTGAACAACAGCAAGCAGCTGCTGCTGTGAAGAAGTCCGCTGCGCGGCTCCTTTAAATGACAAGCAAGATTTTACGTTGACGTCAGTCACGTGACGAGCGGCCAAAGCGGCTAAAATATTTGGCCTCTTTGGCCGCTGTCGGCTTTCTCGGGCGTGCTTGCCGCTTTGGCCGCTTTTGCCTCTTTTGGTGTGAACGCACAATGCAGTGACGCGCGGCCACGATAAAAATCTACCGCGGATGAAATTTACAGTATGAGAGGTGTAAAAACTCAAATAATGAATTTCAGGGCACATGATCCGACTACGATGTGATATAATGACAATATATACGTAATAAGTCTTCATAATAAGAGTTTAAGACGAGTGATTTTTATTTAAGGGCTTTCTATAGCTGACTGTATTCTAAAACCATGGGATTAAACAACAGAAAAACTGTCGTGGACTTTAGCAGTCCGTCAGCCAAATAAATCAGAGTTATTTGTTCATTTTATTAATCCCATATTTGAGAGATGACTGTTTATCAGATCAACTTTCAATGATGATTCAAAGGTATTACCTTTTTTTCATGGACATATTGAGGCACGCTTTCACTGTAAATGTCATAGCCTACTGTTCTTAACAATACATAAAGTCCTTGTGCTACCCATTCATTTTCTCTTTTTATTTTTCTGATAGGGGATCGGATAGCCTTTAGATGAACCATGGATGGAACCTGGGGATGAGACCCAGATTAAGACTGGCTTTTCTGATAATGCTCTGTTCCTTTATAGGTTTTTATCTACTTTGTTAACCCTTGAGGCAAAGTTCAAGTCATCAGACGTCAAACTGGCTCTGTCTGTGTGTTTTCTTGATCATCAGAGAGCTTATGGCAAAAAACAACAAATACAGAAAAAATATTTAAAAACTATATATCTGTGGTTAATTAGAAAGATGTGGGAAAGATTTTAAGCAGTAAAAGTAAAAAAAATATATTAAGATTTATCAATTTTATTAAACTTTTATGAGAAGAATCAAATTGGTACACAAGAGGTTTTTCTTTTAATTTCTTGAATAAACAAATTGCTTGTTCTAATGAATACTGTATGTGGGTCACAATTATATTTATGTATTTAGTTATGTATTTATTATTAGGCCATATTGTCCTGGTGTCTATTTTCTGTCTGGGATTCAAAATGGTGTTACTGTCATGAAACACTCAGAAAATATGTCGACAACAGTGTATGTCAGTAAAACTGTCAATAATGAAATAATGTTTCAGGAATATTACTCATATTTTATCTGAACAAATCAAAATACTAAATTTGTAATAAAAGTTCTAATAAAATGTACTTTATTCAAAAACAGACAGCGTTGGGAGTGAACAGTGTGATGGACCTACTGAACTAAAAGTGAAGTAATGTGACCTAAAATATAGGTTATGAAATAAACAAATACATAATTATCATTAATAACATTAGGAGTATATTATCCAATACCTCTAAGTCACACACACTCACATAAATGGTTAGTTTGGTTTGATTTGTCAATTTCTAACGATAACTTCAGTTAAGATGTTCACTTTTAATACTCATGTTAAATATGAAAGCCTGTTCCATGTTTGTTCCCAGCCTTAAATTTTTAAGATAGAATGTTATCTGAAACAGTTATATTTTATATATAATGTTATGGGTAAGGGTTATATTTGTTATATTTTATTTTCTATAAAATATGAATGGCATAAAAATATAAGAAATCAAAATAAAAACACAATATAATGAATTGTTTAAAAAATGTCTTTGAGTCTTACTTAAAAAATGTTATTCACGTTAATTATTAATGAATTATTCTCACAAAAATTGCCAATGTTCTAGGTAGGCCAAAAAAGTATGTATTTTATTAAGATTATCTTGTTTGAATAGAGTTAATGGTGTAATACATGAGTGATACATAAAATATGACAGATACATTAGATAAATCAGAATGACCACCATACTGTCATTAATGAAACTTGTTTATTAAACCATCCTCCACAGCTGCAGGACACATTCAGCCATGTTCACTCTTTTCCCTGGAGTGATGCTGCTTTACCTCCAATCTCTGTTGAGAGAAAAATCTTAAATTAAAAATTAAAAATCTTATTTAATCAACTAGAACATGACAATTGTGTTGTTATTGATCTTTATTGTACTTTATCAATTTATTCAAGTAACGTTTTTCGTTTTATAAAGTCTCTCTTTTATTAATATTTTTACAGTCTAAAACTTACGTTATCTGAATGTATTATTTATAAAACAATTAATACATTTACATATATTGTAACAATTCAACTTTATCCCTTTGAATATAGAAAAATTGCACTCACCAGGGCAGGCGGACAGCTCAGGCCGCCGGGCGCCGACACTCAAAAGATAAACCGGAATCTCAGATCCCGAGACCTCTGCTCGTACTTTATGAATGAAAAGGAAGGCAAAAAAAAAACCCAAGAACGAAAATTCTACTCAGTGCTTGATTTCAATAACTTATATTTGCCAAAAATACAACTGAAAACACACCCAACCTGGGTGGACAAACCCGTAACACGTAACTCAAAATAAAATTAAAAGTACTCAGTCCAGTAACGAAAATAAATAGTCCACAGTCCCCTGTGTCCTTTCCCCGAGTTATTTGAGTCTTGTCTCTGTTCCAAGCCTATAATCCAAACGGAAAAAAAATAATCCAAACGGGAACAAAGGAAAAAACCCGCGGCGCCCGCCGACCAGCCTCTACTTCACAGGAAACTACAAAAAGGATAATTCCCTCCGGGAGATTTACCTCCTCTCCACAGCCTCCTCCGATGCGCTGCCCGACGAACAGTCGAAGCAGTGAGGAAATGATAGCAAAAGGCGATATAATCCACGGTACTCCTGCTGTCGGGGTAAGCTGCACCACGCTCCTCCAGGTACCTTTTCTCTCAGGTGCCTCTCACCTTTTTTTCCACACCCCTTTTCTCACTTCTCCGCGGAAGTGGACTTAAAATAATGATAAAAATACATATAGCAAAACACCACAAGAACAACCCAGCCCCAACATTACAGACTCCATAAACAAAAAAAACAACAACAAACATAAACAACCCAATAACCCCGTATCCTAGCTGTGTAAAAGAATCAAGTGCCACCCCACCCCAAAACAGAACAGCAAATAAAAAACAATATCCTCTGTTCCAGTGAGGCCTACACTGACTTTATTTTGACCTGCATGGGCATTACACCCCCTCCCCCCCCCCACCCAGCCAGCGGCTTACTGGAACCAAAGAAGGGTTTCAGGTCAACCACATTTATATTATCGTTTTTTTTTGGATCTGACAGCCAACGGACACGGTAATTTATTGGTCCTAGTTTCTTTTCCACCTTTACTGGCCCTGACCATTTGGGTGCAAGTTTGGCGGAGAATTTTGCTGAGGCTTTGGACAGTGGATGTGACCTCACCCAGACCAGATCACCAGCAACAAAGTGTACATCTTTTGCGGTGCATTGTAGTATCTGGCTTGTCTGGCTTTGGCCACACCCACATGCCTCTCTACCTCATTGAGTAATTTAGTGTGTGCATCAATTGTGTGATAAGCAGATGTTCCTGGTGCAGGGGATTTTTGAATGAGGCGCTCGAGGGGGCCTTTAAGGTTGCGCCCTAAGGCTAACATAGCGGGAGTGACCCCAGTGGTCTCATGCACTGCTGTGTTAATTGCAAGCCAGAATTCAGGTAACCATCGATCCCAATCCTGGTGGTATTCCCCCACAAAGCTAGCCATCATGGTTTTGAGCGTTCTATTCACTCTCTCCGTCAGGTTGGTTTGAGGGTGGTATGCAGTGGTGAGCTTCTGTGTCACACCCCAGGACTCACAAAGACGAGCCATCAGCTGGCTGGTGAACTGAGGACCCCTATCCGACACCAGGTAACGGGGCACACCCCATCGTGTGAAGATGTCATCCTTCAAAATCTGACATACTTTTGGAGCTTTGGCGTCTTTGAGGGCAAACAACTCCACCCACTTGCTGTAATAGTCTACCACAACCATGAGAACAGAGTTCCGTGCCCGACTGAGGGGTAAGGGCCCCATGAAATCCACCCCAACCATCTCCCCTGAAGCTTTAACCTCTGTTGATTGGAGCTGACCTGACGGTTTGACGTTGGAGCCCTTGTACCTCTGGCACACGGAGCAGCAGCGAACGTGGCCCCAGACATCATGCCGCACAGTCGGCCACCAAGCCACCTCCAAGATCTTCAGGAGGGTCTTCATCCTACCAAGATGGCCTCCAAAAGGACTGTCATGGTAGTAGGCCAAGAAGCCCGGGACATGTGCTGCAGGTACGACCATCTGATAATTGAACCCACTGAATTTAGAGGGAACACCCCTATACAAGACACCCTGTTGATATTGGTAATGGATGCGGCCAGGAGAAGGTGGACTAACCATAAGGCTAAGCTCCTGGCATGCTGGATCATTCAGTTGAGCCTGCTCTATTTCCTGCAGAGTGCACGGCAGATCTGACCAGTATGGCTTCGCCACAGCCACACACACATTCCCCTCCTGGCAATGAGGAGCTCGAGAAAGGGCATCCGGCACCACGTTGCAGCACCCTTTTTTGTAGTGGACCCTGAAGGTGAAAGCTTGGAGCCGCAGTGTCCATCTGGTAAGCCTTGACGACGTCTTCGGAAAATTAAATGCCCAAGCTAAAGCGCTGTGGTCAGTGAAGACATCAAAAATCTCTCCCTCTAAGAAATGTCGCCATTTCTCAACAGCCCAGACCACTGCCAAACACTCCTTTTCTGAGGTGGAGTACCTGAGTTCAGCACCATGGAGAGCTCTCGACGCAAAAGCAATGGCCCTCTCTTCACCCCCTACAGTCTGCATGAGGACAGCTCCCAAGCCAACATCACTTGCATCACAGTGGACCTGGAAGCTCAGGTCAGGCCTGGGCTGTGCCAGCACAGGTGGTGACTGGAGTACAGTTTTCAGGTTTTCAAAGGCCGTCTGGCATTCACTTGTCCACTCCCATTTCACCCCTTTCTTCTTCAGGTTATTGAGAGGCGTCACAATGTCTGCTAGCCGGGGAATGAACTTGTGATACCAGCCAACCATCCCGAGGAACCTCTGCAGGCTTTTCAAGTCCCCAGGCGCTGGGTAGGCGGTGATGGCCTCCACTTTTGCTGGGTCTACAGCCACCCCTTCGCCAGAAATCACATGCCCCAGGAAGGAGAGCTGTGTCTTCAGGAGGTGACATTTTTTCACATTGAGCGTGAGACCAGCTTGATGTAGCTTCTGAAAGACAGCTTCGAGATCCTTTAGATGTTGTTCCCTTGAATGAGAGAAGACGATGATGTCATCTATATAGACAAAGCAGATTTTCCCCTTCAGCTCGCCTAACACCCTCTCCATCAGCCGTTGGAAAGTGGCTCCAGCATTTCGCAGGCCAAAAGGCATCACCCTAAACTGAAACAAGCCCAGGTGGGTGATCATGGCTGTCTTTTGCTTACTGCCCTCATCCATAGCTACCTGCCAGTACCCACTCTGGAGATCTAAAGAGCTAAAGAACTTTGCCCCATTCAAGGACTCGAGGATCTCATGTACAAGAGGCATAGGATAAGCGTCATGGTGAGTTTTTGCGTTAACACCCCGATAATCTACACAGAAGCGGGGGGTGCGATCTTTTCTCGGTACCAGAACCACTGGGGAGGCCCAAGCTGAAGAGGAGGGCTCTATGACCCCATCAGCCAACATTTGCTTCACTTGCTCCTCTATCACAGCCTGCTTCTGTGGGGACACCCTGTATGCTGTCCTTTGAACTGGCAACTCATCTGTGGTTATGATTTGGTGTTTGATGACCTCCGTAGCCCCCGTGGATTCCGTCCAGACAGCTGGCCACTTCTGCAGCAGTGGTCTGACCACCTCAGGCTGAGAATCCAGGAGTGGAACCACGGCTTGAGACTGATTTTCTTCTTTCATTACTGCCATGTAAAAGTTGATCGCTGGTCCTGTCGCACTCCACTGCAGTGCATTTCGGGCTTTGGGAAGAAACTTGTGTTCCTTACCCCCTGGCAGTATATACTTCCGCTGATGTGGTACTAGAATGATCTGACTAGTGCACATGAAGTCAAGCCCCAGAAGCAGTGGCATGCACAGCTTGTCATCACTCAACACATGCACGCTAACTGTGACCTGAACATCATGGAGGGTAAGTAACAAATCAACTTTCCCTAAAGCCTCACTCTCCTGGCCATTGGCCATCAGGAATGTGGGAATTTCGCTCTCTCTCAAACTCTCACCAGATTTCTTTATGCTTTTCCACAGGGATCTACACATCAGAGAATAGGTACACCCTGAGTCCAGGACGCCATCACCCTTCGAGCCACGCAAGCCAATAGGAACAACCAGGAGGGTTGGGACCCCCAACACTGTGGCTACATCAGCCCCATGACTCCGGCCCTGGTTGTGATCAGACTTTCTCAAAGGCTTTTTGGTGGAACGTTCGGCTGCGACGGCCTGTTGCTGCATTCGGCTCCAATAGTCTTTAGAATTACTCCAATCCTTTTCTATTAAGGACCCCACTTTAACCAATTGGTCAACAGTGGTTACTATACCCCGCAGACCACTGGCCAATCTCGGGTTACAAGCTCCCAGGATGCGTCGAACAATTTCTTCCTCTGGCATTTCAGGTCTCCATTTTAAACAGAGGGCTCTGTGGTCATAAGCAAAGTCTCTTAAATATTGAGAGGGTAACTGCACATTCAGACGCAGCTGCTCCTCAATCTCAGACTGATAGTCTGTGGGTAGAAATGCTTCAAGGAACGCCGCTTTAAATTGTGCCCAATTAGTTATTTTACCCCGAGCTGCCAGCCACCAGCTCCGTGCAGGCCCCTTTAAGACTGCATTGAGGGTGCCAATCAACTCTACGTCACTGAGCGGCCTGAGGGCTAGGAAATTCTCACACTGCTCAATGAAATCAGTGACGTCAGCAGAGCTCCTAGAGTCTCCAAAAAGAGGAAACTCCATGCGGATGGGTGGTTTTGCAGGAGCTGAAGCCACGAAAGGAGTAGAAGCGTCATCCTCAGCTGGACGATGGCTGAACACAGCTGGAGTGGAGGAGCTGATGGGGCGCCAAGAAGAGCGATGACGGCTGAGGGTCTTCTGCAGCTCTTCTGACCACCGTTTATCCCTGCGCATTAAGCATGACACCAGAGCCTGATCAAAAGCCTGCAGTTTTTCATCCATGTAGCGCTTAGCCTCCTGAGCAGTGGACTCTATGGCTGCTCGGAGACCTTCCTCACGATTGAGGGTGCTGTCAACAGCCTCTTTAAGTCTGCTTTCCAGAGAAGTTAAACTCAGCTGGAGATCTTGTAGCTACACAGCAAACGGCACCGTATCATCCTCCACCTCCTCAGACTGCTGTTCATTATCAGGAGGATCCAGATACATGGACTCTAAGAGGGTGGTCAACTCAGACATTCCACTCCGGTTGTGCCTAACAGTTACGTGCCTGTGTGGATCAACCTCGGCAGGAGGTGCGACATTTTCAGACTCATACGTGAGGGAGGAGACATTTTCTTCGAGCTGCGCTACCCTCAGGTGTGATTTGCTGATCTATGTAAGACATGTTCCTTTTCTCTTGTTTTCTTTGATATATGTACAAATATCTCTGCTGTTATTTATGCTGCTGACTCTTCTATCTGTAGTAATTTTATGCACTACCAACTCTTGACAGTAAAGAGTACAGTGAATCAAAAAACCACTGAAGTTTGTCTATTGTGCCTATAAAGCTTTCATTACAGGACACACTTCCCCGCTAATCACAATATCACACACAATCATAAACACTGATGGTAAAGTGCACAATAAATAGATACAACAAATGCAATTAAACCAAAAGTGAAAGCCAAAAATGTTTAAGCATGATACGGCTTGTGCGTAAAGACGCGTCTGATGCCAACAAAGGAAAACAGCAGCAGTTTATACACAAGAAGAATATCAAACAAATCAGAATTAAATTAATGCTATCCTACTGTCCCCGTACGGGCCACCACTCTGTAACAATTCAACTTTATCCCTTTGAATATAGAAAAATTGCACTCACCAGGGCAGGCGGACAGCTCAGGCCGCCGGGTGTAGCCGGCGCCGACACTCAAAAGAATCCGAAAATCCAAAAGATTTGATGGCCGTGATGGCGCACACTGTCAGCGGCAGGGGAGGGTGGGTACTAGCGTCACTAGCGGTGGTGGATTCAGTGTTAGCCCTGATAGCACTGGCGGCGTTAGAGACCGGGTTACCCCGCTGGCACTGGCGGTGGTTACACATTTCATACAATTCTCCACCTATCTCAGCAAACCTCCCAACTAGAGAGAGCAAAGAAAACCCGGATAATGTTTCATTTACACTTTGCAGATAACCAGGTGCTGACGCCATGTCCACCTGGATGACAACTTCGTTCTCTCAGTCCAATGTGTCGCTTAAGCTGTACGAACGCGTTCATACGATTGGCTGAAAAGTAGCGTTCTTGTGATTGGCTGAAAGGAGAGAGACATCTGATTGGCTACAGATACTTCCCTGTTGAAAAAAACGCATTTGTGGATCGAGACACGTCAGGGGAGTCTCAAAAAGATTCACACACAAATGCAGCGATGTTCACAAATGCCGGGCAGTTTGTGAATGCAGATTCAACAATTTGTGAACAAATATCACAATATACATACAAATGCAGGGATTTTCACAAATGCAGAACAGTTTGTGAATGCAGATTTAACAGTTTGTGAATAAATATCACAATATAAATATTTGTTTTAAATGAAAATTGCAAATTATTTTAAATACAGACATTTGTGGATTTCCATTACAAATATATAAAACAAGTTATATTTGTGTGTGCATCAGAAATACATTTGTGAACTTTGAAAAATATTTGTGAGTTGAGAGACATTTATATATTAATCCTAGTATGCATTTGTGAATCCTTCTGTGTGCATTTATTTATTATGAGACTGATCTAACTCCATACTTTTACGTTTGATTACGCAGCAGTGGAATGTGAGCCTCTGGACTTTTGTCGCACACATTCTGTAAAAACTCTCTCTGGATATTGAGTTTATTCATCTTTATTAAATTATATGAAATTGAACAAAAAAATCGTCCTTCAATGTATAATTTGATGTAAGGTCAATTTATTAAAAGTTTCCTGACATATTTTAAACTCTGGCATAATAATATTTATTATTCATATTTTGAGACTGAACTTGAACCCTGATGGTATGTTGGGTTTTAATTTTCAATATGTTTTAATGTCAGAGAAACAAAAGGCAGCAAGGCTATTTTTTCCTGTAATTTGAGTTTATGAATGAAATCCTAAGTACATAATTAAAATAAGAAATGGCCTTAATATTAGCAGAGAACCTTTCTGCAACAATTTTGATCAGCCTATATGTATTTCAGTGCTGAAATTTGCCTAATTAACGTGTCTCAGGTAATTAAAAAAACGTTTTTATCCTCGTACAATACAAATTATTTCACTTATTCCTTATCATTCTTTTCTCACTGAAGCGCTTTCATTTTTCACTCACATTTTATTAATTTTTTGGTTCTAGTTACATTCCTTGTAAATATAGCCTAACATATTTCATCTAACAAACTGTTTTTTGGACTAATGCAGGGAAGGCCTTAATTTCATAATCAGTGACATGTACAACTAAAGTCGTAAACATCTGGATGACAATCATGAATTATTTGTCTTAGTTCAACAGAGTTTGTGCAGGCTACGTGGAACTTACATTTGTTTGTTGCTTCCTCCATGGCTGTGTCCGGACACACTTTAGCGGCTGCACGTGTTCAGCCGTGCAGACTCGCTTGCGGAGGGTTTTACTGCGTTCCAGGGTTAGATGTATATCTAAGAAAGGCTAGATAGCTTACAGACGCTGTACACAGATTAGGCTACCACTTCAAATAATATTGTGTTCTTCAAGTAACACCATCATATCCCTTCCTGGGCACCACTCAGAAAAATGACATAATGATAAGCCATATGATGCTCTAGTTGTGTACAAATACTCACAACATCAGGTGGAGGCTCATCCTGGGGCAGGTCCATGGGCAGGTTTTCTTCTGCTCTTCTAGAGGCAGCAGTGCTTCTTGCTGCTACCGGCTAAAATATACAGTTAAATATTAAAATGTCCTTAATGCACAACACTTTATGTATTCCTAAACTTGCAGAAATCGCAACAATAAGATTATCACATATTCTTGTTGGCCAATGATATACCCTTTGGAGATGAGCAGGGAAGTTGAAAATGGTTGGCACAACACCAGCCTGAAGCCGGACAGTCTGCCCTGTCCTATCAAAATCCTCACTCCTGAAATGTTCGCTGCACAGTTTGCAGTTTTTTGATGCAACAAAACCATCTCTTCTAAGAGCAAGTTCCCATTGCCGCCTGTTCTCTGCGTTTTGGGGAAACCTTAAAAACATGAGAAGATACCAAGATATATGAATTATTGACAACATTTTACACCCTTTTTACCTTCAACATTAATGGTAAGGTCAAAAATACTGAGCTAAATTATGATATTGTTGGGGTAATTCATGGGTATGCTTGAATGCCATTATGAAAACCTAAATAACAGTAACATGTTAAAAGAAATGTGAAAAAGAAATATTCAATGATTATTATGTAAACTAATGGTAGAAACATTTCTAAAACGTCAGGGTCAAAATAGCTTGCATTATATAAGTACAAATCCACTAAGTTAGCAATAAATATCCTAAATATGTCCCTCAATTAATTTCTTACAAGTGAAAGGTGATTCCACGGGCTCTTGTTTTGAAGGAACGTTCGTTTGAGCATCCATATGCTGCACAAAAGTGTGGCATCTTGCACTGTAGGGGGGTATTTTTGCAAACACAAAGTCAGCCAGTTACTATCAAAATGAATCTAAATCTAGGATACATTTCACTAATGAAACAGCGTGGAAATCGTGTTAAAACGAAGGAGTAATTATGCCTTTCCCACCTGTAACTATATAATTAAGTCCAGGTTACTTTGTAATAGTCCAAGTGGCTCACATGTCTCATTCACAACCTCTTGTTTCTTTGCTAGCTAATATCCAATTGCATCCACACAAATTGTCATTTTGACGAAATATGTTGTTGTCACAAAATTATTACTGGTCTCACGGAAACCTATATCATAATCGAAACTCGATTGCAGCCTTGCAAATGTAACATTCACACAACTATGCAGCGATTTTCGAAAAGAAAAACTGCACTTTCAACAGGTCTGCGCGGCCTGAATCATAGCCACGTTAATAAGTTTTTTTTAAACCAAACCATTTTTAAATCCGTCAAGAATTCAGCAAGTTAATGCTGTGTTCCAGTTGTAGTCGGAGGTCGGAATTTCCCACTTCCGAGTAGGAAATTTTATCTGGAACGCCCCCCGAGGTCGGAATATCCTACTCGGAACTCGGGGAGACCTCACCACCCCCGAGTTGACGATCAAAGATGGCAGCCCCCAGTGTGAACAGTTATTTAGCTCCTCTAATAATATGAGGAAATATGGCAGCAATTTAGCTAAATTGAGAAGAAAAGAAGTAAATGACATCACTCCTGAGATAGCATCCCTGACCAGCCTTTCTCCAGACTCACTGTTAGCTATAGCGGAGCAGATAAGTGCTACAATCTTGCATTTTATGATAAAAGCGTGAAAATTGGCATGAACACTCTTCATGGCTCACTTGACAAGAAAATCCACAGAGCCAATTGAAATTTCAAGATGGCGGCCATTTTTCAAGATGGCCGACACCTTAGTAGAGCAGTTTAGTAAAATAATGGTTTATTTGGTCATGTAAGCTTAAGAATTGGCATGAGCAGTCTCAGTGGGTCACCTGACAATAAGACACCCACAGTTACTGGAAATTTCAAGATGGCGGCCATTTTTCAAGATGGCCGACACCTTAGTGCAGCAGTTTAGTAAAATAATGGGGTTTTTTTTCATATAAGCTTACGAATTGGCATGAGCAGTCTCAGTGGGTCACCTGACAATAAGCCACCTACAGTTACTAGAAATTTCAGGATGGCGGCCATTTTTCAAGATGGCCGACAGCTTAGTGGAGCAGTTAAGGTCCATTTTCTCATAGAAATGTAAGTATTTTTTTATTAAGGGTGTTTTGATGTCATTTTATTTTAGACTATGCCAAAGAACAAATTTTAAGGCATCAAAATACAATTGTGTTGATCATAGCTTAGAAAAGAGTGTGCACTACCAGGGCAAACTGGTGATATATCACTGCTGTTAAACTCAGAATGGGGTTCAATGTCAGCTAACTGAAGGTTAGTATCCCAAATGCTGTCTAATTTACCCCAAAACAGTTAGATAGCCGCACCTTAATAGACAGGTTATGCCAGCGTGGGAGAGCCGAGCCAAGGTTAATGGGGTTTTAGTTAACCGGATGGTGTACAGATCGGACAGGATTTAAATGGCATTGGATGAACGATCGGACTAAGTGTAGGGTTAAGGCATGAACTTAGTTGTATCCCATACATCAAAGTGCTTGATAAAATAGGTGGTAAAAGGATAATCCCTCGGCCTAAGACATGGCAGATGCCATCATAACAGTTGACAAAACAAACTGGGACAGATGTTTCATTTGTCAGCAGGTCACCAAGGAAAAACTAATTCAGCCAGGCAGAGAGCGGGATCTTGCTAGTTATGATACCTTTGCAAGAAATGTTCCATTATTTCATGAGATCAGTGCTCTACCTGTCTTACTTAGTCAAGCCCGACTAGATGAAGGTGATGGCATAAAAAAACCACATTGACAAGACACAGAGCAAAATATCATTCAAGCTGTAAACTTATGTTCAACAACACAAAGCTGAAAAGGGCCCAAAAAAAGCATCTACTGCTGCTGAAGACACCGAAGATACCAAAGATATCCATGGCAAGATGCCAAGAAGATCCCAGCCCTCAAAAGCTTTGTGCTTTATCTGTGAAAATGATAAAGCAATATCCCCCTTACATGACACAATGACAATGCAACTTAATGAAAGGGTTAATGAATGTGCAAGGAATCTAATACCCCTTTTCCACCAAGCTGGTTCCAGGGCTGGTTCGAGCTAGAGCCAGACTTAGCACCAGTTCTTTGGTTTTCCACAGACTAAGCACTGGTTGCTGGCTCTCAAAACCAGTGCTTGGCATTGAATTCGGCCACAGCCATGCTGGAGTCTATGCAGGAGGATGCAACCCTGGAGCAAACCTCCACAGAGCCTGGTAAGTTTATTGTTTTGTTTATTGTTGTTCGCTAGTTGTTTTGGGAAACTGGCGTGAAGTATACAGACGATACATTGACGCGTGCCGACTTAGCTCTCTGGCCGCACCCGTTTGTGGAAAAGCAACGGTTCTTAACCGTTCGCACTTGAACCACCAGAACCGGATCTAGCACCAGCACTAGCACCAGCTCTGGAACCAGCCTGGTGGAAAAGGGGTATAAGTGACACGAAGCTCCTTGCAAAGCTTATTACTGGGGATGTTGTTGCACAGGAATTTCAATCTTATTTTTCCCCATCTCTTAATACTTGACTAATTGAAAGGCTGTTAGTTAAAAAAGAAAAAAAGTTAAAAAAAAAAAAAAAAAACTCCCTTGTGACTGCTACCTTGTCGTGGTTATGGAGCTTGTGTACCTTAGTGAACCCTGAGAGCTATTCCAGTGGGAGGCAACTCCTGGCAGGTTTTACCAAACTGGACAGGTCGTGGGCGAAGAGTCAGACAAAACACAGTCAAACAACCTCCCTTGACAGAGCCTTTTGAGGAACCCAATAAACTTCTGTGAGGAATTGTTTCATTTAAGGATCCACATGGCGGCGGGAGTCATACTGAAAAATGTTCTCCATCTTGAAATTTCAAATAGCTGTGGGTGGCTTATTGTCAAGTGACCCACTGAGAATGCTCATGCCAATTCTTATGCTTATATCACCAAATAAAACATTATTTTACTAAACTGCTGCACTAAGGTGTCGGCCATCTTGAAAAATGGCCGCCATCTTGACATTTCCAGTAACTGTGGGTAGCTTATTGTCAAATGACCCACTGAGAATGCTCATGCCAATTCTTATGCTTATATGACCAAATAAACCATTATTTTACTCATCTGCTCTACTAAGGTGTCGGCCATCTTGAAAAATGGCCACCAAATTGAAATTTCCAATAACTGTGGGTGGCTTATTGTCAGGTGACCCACTGAGATTGCTAATGCCAATTCTTATGCTTATATGACCAAAAAAACCATTATTTTACTAAACTGCTCTACTAAGGTGTCGGCCATCTTGAAAAATGGCCGCCATCTTGACATTTCCAGTAACTGTGGGTAGCTTATTGTCAAATGACCCACTGAGAATGCTCATGCCAATTCTTATGCTGATATGACCAAATAAACCATTATTTTACTCAACTGTCTACTAAGGTGTCTGCCATCTTGTACAATGGCCACCAAATTGAAATTTCCAGTAACTGTGGGTAGCTTATTGTCAAATGACCCACTGAGAATGCTCATGCCAATTCTTAAGCTTATATGACCAAATAAACCATTGTTTTACTAAACTGCTCTACTAAGGTGTCGGCCATCTTGAAAAATGGCCGCCATCTTGAAATTTCAATTCGCTCTGTGGATTTTCTTGTCAAGTGAGCCATGAAGAGTGTTCATGCCAATTTTCACGCTTTTATCATAAAATGCAAGATTCTGGCCAAAAAAAGCAGTTAGCCGCTCCACTACTAAAGATAGACTCAGATTAGTTGAACTCCAAACGAAACTTGATGACTTGTATAAATATAAGGCACATGGGGCTTTTGTCAGATCAAGGCAGAAGTGGCTAGAGGAAGGTGAACAGATGACCTCATACTTTTTTAAACTAGAGAAATCTCGAGCCAAGCACAATTCCCTATCTGAATTAAATATCAATGGGTCCGTTAACAAAGATAAGAAAAAAATATCTGAGTTCTGTTATAATTATTTCTCCTCTCTCTACAAATCGAAGTTTGATCATACTGCCATGTTGTTGTTTTCAGTCATATAAAAAGCGACTCTATTAGAGCCATTACCCACTCTCAGAAGCTAATGTGTGATTCCCCAATCAGCCAACAGGAGGTGCAAGACGCTATCCTAAAACTTAAGAATAATAGATCACCTGGGAATGATGGCATCAGCTCAGAATTTTACAGAGAATTTTCGGATCTACTGGCACCATTTTTGTTTAAGGTTTTCTCTGAAAGTGTTGCAAGAGCACAACTCCCTGCCATGATGTCACAGGGGCTAATTAACTTGATACCCAAGCCCAAAAAGGACATGCTTTTTATTGACAACTGGAGACCCATAACTCTTTTAAATAATGATTACAAAGTTTTTGCTCTAATATTTGCAAAGCAATTTAAAGGAGTTCTGGACTCAATAACTGACGAAAATCAATCAGGATTTATGAGTAAAAGATACATTTTCAATAACTTAAGACTTGTTTTGGATTTGGTTGATTACTCAGATTTAATTATAGATGATAGTTTTATTCTTTTCCTAGATTTTTACAAGGCTTTTGATACTGTTGAGCATTTATTTATCTTCCATAGTCTTGAAAAAATTGGGTTTGGGGAGTTTTTTTGTAAAACTCTTTACACAAATGGTGACAGCTCTGTAAAATTGTCTGATGGTACCACACAGAGGTTCTACCAGGAGAGAGGTATACGACAGGGCTGCCCCGTTTCTGTTTATCTGTTTTTAGTGGTGGCGCAAATGTTTTGTCTATATATAAAATCATTTGATCTTGAGGGCATCTCTGTCGCTGGTGGAAAGATTTGTCTGAGTCAATTAGCAGATGACACTACACTTTTTCTTAAAGATGCTTTACAAGTTAAAGGATAACTTCGGTTCCTGCAGCTTTTACATTGTTTATAGAATGAACGTGGATTAAAGTTCTCCGTCGCTGCGACGGATTTCCGTCAACCGGGCTGAGAAAGTTTGTTTGTGTGTGCGCGCGCGTGTGGGTGTGTGTGTCTGTGTAGGGGGGCAAGGAGCTGTCACTGTTTGTGATTAACGGACTTCGATGGAGGACGAAGAGCGGCCTCATTTACTGTCTAAACTCTGGAGCCGCATGCGGCTCTTAAGCCTACTTGTTGCGGCTCCCTGCAGCCCGCGGTTCCGGAGGTGGATGCGGCTCTTTAGCTCGGTGTCACTCCATGCCAGTGATGCAGCAGAGGGAGCGCCACGTTGTCTACGTTTTTTTATTATCCGTGCTTACGGTACGAGCCTGCGGGTGCCGGTTCTTTGCAGCGTAACGGCGCATAAAGCCCGCTGTGACGATCGGCAGGTGCGTAAATACCCCTTCTCTGATGTTGGCTCACTCCCCCCGCCTCCCTGAAGTCAACTCGCATCACTCCTGCACCTGCGGCTCCACACGACTTCTCCACGGTGGAATGGAGGGCAAAATGGCTCTTTCCATACAAAAGTTTGCCGACCCCTGGTCTAGCAGATTGGAGCTAAGCAATAATCGGCAGCAGTATTGAAGAGAGGCTGAGATTAACCCTGTGATGCACGAATTAATCCTTAAAAATGGTTAAAAAAAAAAAATGTTTTGAATGCTTTTATTACAAAAATAGCCTAAATAATGGATAAATGACAAAAAAAATCCTTAAAAATTTTTAAAGGGGGGGTCTTTGATCAATTATTGCCATATGGCAAGAATATGCAATCATGGAAGGTACCATAAAATCAACATTTTTGAGCAAAAAGGCATTTTATTTCAAACAAGACTCAACGTATCTATGTTATACTCTTCCAAAATGAACAAAGAGACATTTATACAGTGAAAACATTGTATAATTTCAAGTTATCTAAAATATCTGCTCATAAAAACCCAAAACCTTGAACCTGACTCAATAAAGTACGATTTATCATTCTTTATTTTCATTTCATTCAGTTTTTTCTGTTTCATTTCATTTGATTTCAAATCATGTCAATTGAATTGATTTGATTTCATCCATTTGATCTGATTTCATTTCATGCCTTATGAAAGACAACAAAGCAGTTCCTCTCAATGTCTGCAAATAGAAACCAAAAACTTGAACCGGGGTCCAGTAAGTTCAATCTATCATCCTTTTTTTCAATTCATTCAGTTGTTTTTTTCTGTTTTATTTCATTTGATTCATTTAATTTCAACTCATTTCAGTTGATTTTGATCTGATTCCTCCTCTAGTTTGACAGTTATTTCTACCTTGCTCTCTTTCCCTCTCCTGTAGAAGTAACTGGGATGCATCTTTTATGGAGGAAAGTAGATACTATTTCAAAGACAGCCAGAAAACTACCTTAAATTACAATATATATATATATTTATATATATGTATATATATATATATATATATATATATATATATATATATATATATATATATATATATATATATATATATATATATATATATATATATATATATATATATATATATATATATATATGTATATATATATATATATATACATATATATATGCTGTTCCGCGGAGCACTGCGCATGCGCAGGTCTGTGTGTATCAAAACGTTATTTTTAACGGATTGAAAAGAAAACACATCTTTTGAAATGTTTTATAACCATTCGGATTTACTTCATGTGCTAACACGCCATCCCCTGGACCACTGTAAGGAGTATTTTGTCCACTTTCGTCAGTCTGGCTGCTACTGCTGTTCCGCAGAGCACTGCGCATGCGCAGGTCTGTGTGTATCAAAACGTTATTTTAACGGATTGACCTCCAGCCATTGAGCTAAGCTACCTACGAAGCTAGCAGCTGGGAGCCAGCCACTGGACGAAGAGACACAAAAAAGGTATTTTTGAGCTTATCTCACTTTGTCAGTGATAGGAAAAGGGCATGGGTCCAACATCGTCGGAGTATTCCTTTAAAGAGGACATATGCTTGTTTCTCCTTTTCACTATGCCAGACTAGGATGCCTGTAAAGCATTTCTGCCCTCAGTACAAGTCATTTAGTTCCTTCATTGCCCCACAATAGCGTTCTCAATATCCTCATTTTAGGCCATTATGAAGCCCTTGTTGAAACACTCGGATCTGAGAATGACCTAAAGTTACCTCGCAACGTCACAGCCCTTTGTGGTCTGATTGGTCAATTCTATCGGGGGTTGAGCCAGCCTCTCCTTCTTCTTCTACTGTATTTTCCGGCAGGCTCAATGCAGCGACCGTGTATTGAGTCCCTCTACAGGCCAGAGCTGGTAATGAGTGAATGTGAGCTAGGGATCTATATACCCCTGCTGGTGGATGTGTTCCTCGGTGACAGTTTGTGGCTAACGGACATCACAGAGGAGGAAGTGTTTTATCAGATTACTCCAATAAAAAGAAAGGTACCTCGTGATGTCACGACGTTTGAAATCTCGCGGACATCTCGCAATGACCTGTTTTCAGAGGCATCAAATCTCGTTCTAGGATATCAGAAAAAATAAAATATCTCATTTTTTGAAAATTAAGGGGGTGTAAGGTCTTGTTTTCAAATTTATTACATTATATGTAAGTATTAAATCATGCATCAGCATGATGTGTCTCCTTTAAGAACAAATGTTACAGTTTAATAATGAGTTATGTGGGGATATATTTTCTCTAGGTCAGTGGTTCTCAAAGTGGATTCCAGGGACTCTCTAGGTTCCCTTAGGGGGGTCTAAATTTACCCGTACGAGTCTGTAACTCTGACAGTCAGTCATATCATTTGTACACTGTCAGAGTTTAAGTAAGTAAGTAAGGGGAGACCTTGGAATTTAAGAGTTTGAGAACCACTGCTCTAGCTAGCCAGCAGCTGGGTTAGCGTTACCCTTAGCCACGTTAGCTTATGTTCGCTAGTAGAGCTGAAACGATTCCTCGAATAATCTCGATTATTGGATTACAAAATATCCTCGAGGCAAATTGTGTGCCTCGAAGCCTCATTTAATATATAATTATACATATAAAATATATATCTGGACTACTATACAGTGCACAGTGTTTGACACGGACAGTCATTTCTGTTGCACAATGCGCCTGCTACTTCCGCTGCTGTGCGGCTTGTAAAATCGTGAAGGAAGAGAAAAAAGAGGGACAGAAAGGAGAGAGTCCACAGAAGAAATGGCAGAGAGTATCCCAAGTGTGTGGTCACTACAAGAAGGGATGAAAAGAACACAGTGCAGTGTGTCTGATGTCTAACGGAGTTAGCTTAGCACGTAGCTTAGCATGATAGCACGTCTTCACTGCAGCAGCGCGTGAACAGTAAACATCCGGTCTGTGCGTCACGTCCTCAGAGCAACACAACAGGATGACCCTCATGATCCATCAACAGAAGCAGCTGTGATCAATAACTGAGATATGGGCTTGTAAACTACTACTACTACTACCTATTTTGATTATGGCTCCATGTAAAGGCTGGTTCAGAACGTAACTCAATGCGGAGGCTACTTGCCCAGAATCATGTGTATTTTGTTCACGTACTTTTCACATCCATAACTTTACATTTAATTTGATTTCAGAGAGTAGAACAGGAAACACTGACAGTGAGTAGAGGAAGCAGATGTAGGGAATGCCTTCATATGTTATAGAAATGTACATTAGCTAGTTAAGTTGTCTTAGTATCTAAGTATGATATTATTTGGTCCTAGATATATAATGTGAAGCGATTCAATGTAAAAAAAAAAAAAAAAAAAAAGCAGTGAGCGCAATGTAACTGTTATCCGATTACTCGATTACTCGACAAAATATTTGATAGAGTAATCGATTACAAAAAGAATAAACATAATTAATTAAACATAAGTAATAAACATAATGTTCTCTTCTATCTTTTTTATGAAAGCACTTTGTTGATGGGGCACCAAGTGACCAGTTCCCGAATCCAGAGGATGCAACAGGAACACCTGCTAAGCCTAGTAGACCTAATCCAAAAAGGTAAACTAAGCTGGAACCACTGTCAAAGTAGGCTACTGCACACTACAGCTTTCTTTCTTGATATTAATGGGGTCACTCTTACCTAATGCTGTTTATGGAATGATAAGCTCCAGATAGAAGCTTATCAGGTTAAAAAAACCCATACTGTAGCCCATACAGGCTACAGTAGGTAGGCAGTTTGTACACGTGAACAACAAATCCTCTGTCTACACTAAAGTAAGTTACGGGGTTCCTCAAGGTTCGGTGCTAGGTCCAATTCTCTTCTCTATATATATGCTTCCCCTTGGTTATATCATGAGGAAATGCTCTGTTAATTTTCACTGCTATGCTGATGATACACAGCTTTATGTGTCACTGAAGCCAGGTGAGACAAACCACTTACATAAACTAGATGCCTGTTTAAAGGACATCAGAACCTGGATGGCCAGAAATTTTCTTCTTCTTAACTCAGACAAGACAGAGGTTATTGTGCTGGGCCCTCGACACCTTAGAGAATCCTTTTCTAGTGATTTAACTGCCATAGATGGCATTAGCCTGGCACCAAGCACAACTGTTAGAAATCTAGTAGTGCTATTTGATCAGGATTTATCCTTTAACTCCCACATAAAGCAAATTTCAAAAACAGCCTTTTTTCATCTTCGTAGCATCACTAAAATCAGGCCTATCCTGTCCCAGAGCGATGCTGAAAAGCTAGTCCATGCTTTTGTTACCTCTAGACTGGACTATTGTAATTCTCTGCTTTCAGGCTGTTCCAGCAAGTCAATTAAGACGCTTCAGCTGGTCCAAAATGCTGCGGCACGTGTACTGACTAGAACTAGGAGAAGAGACCACATTACTCCTGTATTAGCTTCTCTGCATTGGCTTCCCATTAAATATAGAATAGAATCAAGATTCTTCTCCTCACCTATAAAGCTCTCAGTGGACAGGCACCAGTCTATCTTGAAGAGCTTGTAGTGCCGTACAACCCCTCTAGAACATTACGCTCCCAAAATGCTGGCCTACTTGTGGTACCATCAATCGCCAAAAGTAGTATGGGAGGTAGAGCCTTCAGTTATCAGGCTCCTCTTCTCTGGAACAATTTACCGACCACAGTTCGGGAGTCTGACACTCTCTCTACCTTTAAGGTTAGACTTAAAACATTCCTCTTTGATAAAGCTTTCAGTTAGGGACCAGCTTATAGTTTATAAATAAATAAATAAATAAGTTCATAAATTAGACTCATAGTTTAGATGTAACAGGCCTAGACTGCCGGGGGGGGGGAGGGATCTGGCACAATGGGCTCTATCACTCTCTCTCTCTCTTCTCTCTCAGCATCTGCTTTTGCCCCTTTTGTTTGCTCCTGTACTCGTCTCTGGCTCTTGTCTTGTAGGTGGCCTGGGATCCTTGGTGGAGACTGCCTGCTGCTGTGGAGTCATGGAGCCTCAAAACTACAACTATAAACATGACACATAGTTGGCCATTTTATTAGGAACACTCCATTCCCATTATCATTATAGCTGTTCATGTAGTTATTAGCATGATCTCCATATCCATGATCGTTACACCTACAGTATCTATTTTTTATTACCACATAGTCATGAAGTCCCTCTTGAAAACGGGATGTCACATCTCAAGAGGCCTTTAACACATTTATATTTAATGGAGACAAATATGGTTGGGATGCACTTGTGGTCTGGGCACCCATGAGTTCGTCACTACCATAAATTCTTATTTTCAGTAAGAATATCTAAGATTATACTTCTATAAAATGATCACCACAACCATTCAGACATGAGGACCCTCCTGAAAATGAGATGTAGCATCTCAAGAGGCTACCCTCTAATAAATCAGACAACAGGTTGATGGTACATGGACCTGTCCCTAACTTTAGTTCTTACTTTAGTCCACTTGTCTCCTCTTACTTCCCTTCCTGTGCCCACACACCCTTCACAGCATCGTGTGGATTTGCTGTTCATCATGAGACTGGGATCCACATTCAAGATTTCCTGCTGCTTAACAGAAGGTTTTTTCTTTCTTCATGATGGAGGGAGCCATGATTGGCTATATGGATTCATGTTGGGTGTTGGATGTATATATTTGTATATATATGTATATGTGTATTTTACATGTATATATGTATCTATGCATATATGTGTATCCATAAAATGAAGAGCTTTATGCTCTATTGTAAAGTGTCTTGAGATAACACTTGTTATGTATTGGCGCTATACAAATAAAGATTGATTGATTGATTGATTGATTGATTGATTGATTGAGTAGGTTATGTAGGCTGCTATGTACTTGCCATGTAACAAAACAATGTTATTTAATGTTGCTTATGACATGGCATTGCTTATTTCTTGAATGCATTAAATGGTCAGATATTTCTTTATCAAATGTAATCTTTAGACCCAGTAAATAATCAACTGCTGAATATCATGGCCAACAAACCACAATAGTGGTGTTGGCCAATGAAAGATCAGCAGTCTCTTCAAAACTCTGACAGTGTACATACACTGTAAGAGTTCCAGACTTGTAAGGGTAAATTTAGAACCCCCTAAAGGAACCCAGAGAGTCCCAAATCCACTTTGAGAAACCCTGCTCTACAGATTAGACCAGAGATGGAACTATAAGTGATAATAACATCTGACAAATTAGCTCCCACCTGCTGTTTTATTCTACCCAGTGTCCCACATCAACATAACATGTTAATACCTTACGTGATTCTGTGGTCAAAGGTCAGAGGATGAATTTGCCTTTTCTGTCCTCTCAGAAAAGACATAGGCATAGGTCAAATGTACTTTATTTTATTTGCTTACGATATAAATGTCTTTGCAGTAACATAAAACTGTACACACATTCTTGTGTTTTTTGTTTTTAGAAAAAGGGTTCATCAGCACACTGAGAACAGCAAATTGGCAAACAGAGAACAGGCAAGCACAGTCAACACCATGGCAGAAAATGCACAGACCACCAGCAGAACGGCAGAACAGACAGAAGAGACTACCAGCATCTTGGCAGAGACAGGACAGACCACTGGCAGCTTGGCAAAAGATGCACACACTGCCAGGAGCATGGCAGAGGCGGGAGAGATCACCGACAGCATAGCACAAGAGACAGCACAGACAAGCAGCATTGCAGAAGAGATGGCAGTGGCACAGACGATCAGCTTGGCAGAAGCAGAGGACGTACAGACCTGCAGCATGACAGAAAGTACAGCTCATATCAGCACAGTCAGCCACATGTCAGAAAACACTGGTACAGGTATGTCCCTACTCACTGCAGTAGTATTTCTGCTGAAATGTATATAGTTTATCAACCATTTGGGTAATGAATACGCTGTCTCTGTACACTCGCTCAATAAATATATCCTGTGTTGTACTGAGTACAAAGTCACAAAATTCCAGTCCACTAAGTAGCAGCTGTCCCTGTATTTGATAATAGCAGTTGTGTGATTTTGAGATTAAGTCATCATTCACTTCGACCACATAGAAGTTTTTGAGAGACAGTGCTGCCTCTTTCACCTTCATATTTCTGGCTGTATATGGACACTTAATTTCAAGTAGACCTACGTGAGTGTTTTTACTGTCACACACTACACCGTCAGGTGTAGCTGCGAGGAAGGGAAGGCTTGGTTGAAGTAGGACCCCACAATTGTGGACATGTCTTTCAGGAAATCTCTGAAGATTCTTGTTTTTGGCAGCAGGCTCATGCCTAGATCCATAACTTGTTGCTTCAGATGTGAAAGGTTTTGGGTAGTACACAGACTTGACAAACTTCTCTGAGATATGTTTCCTTTTTAATACTTCACCAAATCTTGAAGCAGTTAGTCTCCCTTTTCTTTCTTGGTGCCATTTCTCACTCTTGCTTTGCTCTGATGTTTCCCTCTGTATCTGTTGGGCTTCTTCTGTGGTGAATGTGGCACTGACTGATGCTGTACTGAAATCTTCTGACAGTGCCCGTGGAATATTCTGAGCTCCAGCGCATAAAGCTGCTGCTGCTGCTGCGGCTGCATTTTGCTGGGATTGTTGTTCCACTACAGGGACCTCAAGATGACAATGAGCATAAACCCAGTAATTATTACACAAATGAATAACACAAACATTTATTTTTGTTCACTTGTTAGCAGAGGGAGATCAAGAAAGCAACACCAGCGCAGAGAGACTGGAGGACCAAGAAGAAGAAGACGTCAACAGCTTGAAAACTGAACTGAATCTTCACAAGGAAGAAATTAAGCCTCTCAAAAAACACATTAAAGATCTTGAGTGTTTAACCCCTGAGATAGTCAATGAAAGCAGAATACCAAGATACTTTGAGTACTGTACAGGTTTTACATATAGGCAATACAATGATTTATGTTCTTTTTTCATGATTCCCAACAGTAGTGAACGCCCACAAGCAAATATCCCTGTGGGCCTGACATATGTGAAGACCAATATTTACACAAAGGAAATGCCACTACGTCAACAGTTATTGATGCTCCTTATGAAGCTACGCAACAACTGGGATATTAAGGATCTTGCTTTCAAATTTAATATTGACTTAGCAAGTGTCAGCATCATTTTCCGAGCATGGGTAGATTATATGTACAACAAGCTTGCTTCTTTATCTATATGGCCCCATAGGGATGTAATCACTTTACACATGCCTGATAAATACAAGGAAGACTACCCAACTACTTTTGGAATTCTTACAGAATTAAAAATACAAAAACCAGGTTCATTACAGCTACAAAGCCAGACCTTCTCTGACTATAAGTCTACCAACACACTAAAAGCATTGATAGCATGTGATCCTAGGGAGCTGTCACCTTCATCTCCACTCTTTTCACAGGTTCAATATCAGACAGAGAAATCTTCAACCAGAGTGGAATCAGCACATTACTTAAAGGTCTTATTGCATGTGGTTATCTAAAGAACGGCGACGCACTTATGGCTGACAAAGGGTTTTTAATTGAGAAAGATGTCAAGTCACTGGATCTGAAGTTGAACATTCCTCCATTTAACAAATCAAATACACAGATGCCTGTTGGGGATGTGCTCAAAACTAAAAAGATAGCAAAGCACAGAGTAACTGTAGAAAGGGATATAGGTAAGATAAAGAAATTTAAAATTGTTTCAGGTAGAATCCCAAACTCCATTCTAGGAAATATAAATGAAATATGGTATGTTGTCAGTATGTTGTGTAATTTTCAGCCGCACGTACTTAAGAAGTAGCTGTTGTGAATATTTACCTGGTGGCTCAGCCCACTGGAAAGAGGGTAACTTTCTTGTCCAACAGTTACATTCAGTGGTGGTTCGTTCACAAAGTAGGAGATGGAGCATATGACAAAGATGTCAACAGCCTGAGCTCACCATCTGTCGCCTTTATGTGTTTTCTGCAAATGTGAAAATGCAGCAGATGAAAAAGATGAAATGATGAAATGTATTAAACAAATTTGAACTGCAGCTGTCCATTTAAACTGTCATATTTTACATCTTAATGCTGATAATGTTGCAGTTGTTGAAGCCCTCATCATATTGCTCCTGGTGAATACATGTGTTTATTTACCTCTTCATGTGTCTTAGTGTAACCTTTCTCTTTCTTTTCAGTTTGGCCTTCAATGGCTTGATGTGTGGCACAGGCTCATTCTCTATTTTTTTCCCTCTTGGTTTGTGCCACATTTGTGGCATGCTAGTACAGGATAGTGGAGTGGAGATCTCATTCTGACCACGCTGAAGGTCTATTGTATACATTAATCCAGCAACATGGGAACAGTAACCAGCAGCCCTGTAAAGTATACATGATAAGCGAATTTCAGCATGTGATATTGAATAAATATAGTTGCTGGTATGTAGCTATAAATCAATGATTAATTATTTTTAGCACGTGTAAATATAGTTTCTGTAGTATGTAGAATAAATAATGAATAGACTATTACGATCTGTATAATGTAATATGATTGGATTAAGTTAGGCTACTCACCCTGCAGTACATTTGCAGTATTGGCCAGTGATCCTTCCGTCCGGAATTACAACCGCAGAAAGTGAATGAGGTTTCTCTCTTTCTCTCATAGATTTGTAGCAAACATCGTTTTCAGGTTGGAAAAACGTTTTGCAAATTAACTATACTGCACTCAGACTTTCCTCAACAGGATGTTGTTGTTTTGGAGTGCACATGTGTACATAAAACCGCGATACGAGCAGATATAAAACCTGGTCTGTACAATGGGAGCGGATGGGAAAACAGGTGGGAACCCCTTGCAGTTGTTCGACCTAGCAACAGAGCCACAGGAGGGCGTGGCTTGACAAAGGGTGAATTGTTATCAATTCATTTGGAGCATTGCAATGAAATTAAAGCATTAAATTTATTTGGCACAGATGTTCTCATCAGCCAGCTAGCAGATGACACAATATTATTTTTAAAAGATCAACACCAAATACCAATAGCCATTAACAAAATTCAAAAGTTATCCAAAGCTTCAGGGTTAATGTTAGATATTAAAACATGTGAGTTACTAGCAATACATGGCACACCACTTAAAGAGATACATAGTATCCCACTTAAGTCAGAAATAAAATACCAAGGAATTTATTTATCAAAAGACCAAGAAGTGAGCCAATCAGTAAATATTAATGATAAGTTGAAGGAATGCAAAAGCAAACTATATTCATGGCTTCAGAGAGATCTGTCTATTCTCGGAAGAGTATCTCTGACAAAGATGGAATATTTATCTCGTTGTATACATCCAGCCTATTCTATTGCTATTCCCAATAAATTAATTTAGTCTATTAACCAGATCAATCTGGTTCAATCAACAAACCACACTATATGAAAAAAGTGGCATGGTAAGAGAAATAAAGGATGGAGGGTTAAAAGTTATTGATTTTGACTGCCTTAACGGGACTCTTAAAATTAACTGGATCAAATCTTGGATCAAACATAGCAACTCATTCTGGTACTGTATTCACAAATTATTTCTTTAATAAAATTGGGGGATTGAATCTGCTTCTAAAACCAGACTTTGCAATCAATAAATTACCAATTTCACTATCAGAATTTCATAAACAGGTTCTGTTATACTGGAGAATGTTGTTTGTGCACAACTTTTCGCCCCATACCACGATAATGTGGAACAACAGGTATATCCTTCACAGGAACAAATCTTTATTTTATGCAGATTGGTATAGAAGGAATATATGATCATTTGTAGATTTACTGGACCAGGAAGGGAATCCTTTAAGTTATGAACAATTTTGCAATAAACATAACTTTAACCCCTCTAAAGCTGACTTTATCAAATTGCATAAAGCAATCCCTCAAGAGACCATGTATCTCTTCAAAAATATTGTAGTAAATGGAGTTATACAACCACATTTAACCCCATTATCTATTAAAGGCATCCTACTTTCAGACAGCAAATGCGACAACCCATTCATAAGATCTTGTCTCACTGAAAATATATCTCCTGGAAGACAGAACAAAAACAATATCCTTTGTAAATTTGATAAAAACTTAGTGTATAAAATACGCAAGATGTACTTAAAGTTCCCTATACCACCTAAAGCAAAGGAGACACATTTTAAAATTTTAAACGGCATCTATCCTTCAAAGGAGATGCTTAAAATACAATTTAATATTGAAGATAATATGTGCACACTTTGTGAAAACGATATAGAAACAACTGACCATATATTCTTTTCATGCAATATTATACACACTTTTTGGTTAGACATTCACAGATGGATTAAACAGAAGATCACATTATTTCCTTCTCATATCTCCAGAAATGATTTAACCTTTGGGCTATTCTTACAAGACAAGAATGATGAACTCTGTTGTAACGTAATTTTATGCCTCGTTAAATTCTATATCCATAAAGGCCACATTTTGAAGTCACCCCTCAAACTATGTATCTTCTTGAATGAGTTTAAACTATACATGAAATCTATGAAATTACTGAAAAACAGTAAAGCACAAAAGCTTTACAACATCCTTGAAAACTTTCCCACTGAGTTGGACAATGATTAAAACAGGCTCACATCCATAACATATTCTGCCCATCTAGTCTTTTCTACCTTATCATATTTGTATTTAAAAAACCTTGCACTTTTATTTATTTAGTAATTTATTTTCCTGCTTTTTTCCTATTATATATATATATCTTTTTTCAACTTGTTTCATTTGTATTTATTTAGTTTTATTTCACTTTACAGTGTTGTGAGTTGATATTATTATCAAACTGTTCTTTATGTTAAAACTAAAATAATATTGAAATTGTATTATTGATGTCAAAACCAACATGGTATTTGCAATGTTCCTTTAATACTTGAAACGGTAGAATGTTTATATTGCCATTTTTGTTTTGTAATATAAATATTCAATAAAGTTTGGGGAAAAATACCACAGGGCAAGAGACGGGTTATAGAAAATACAACAATTCCTCATTTTCTACAATTCTACAATTTCACTTAGCAGACGCTTTTGTCCAAAGCGACGTACAACACAAGCAAGAATACGGACTGAGGGGAAAAACCTTAGCAAATGCATCGAAGTGCTTCAAGTCAATTGGCCACAGGTGCTGCCATCTCGCGCCAGAAGAAGTTCCAGGTTTT
Organism: Scarus forsteni; assembly: GCA_036419115.1. Taxonomy (NCBI): domain Eukaryota; kingdom Metazoa; phylum Chordata; class Actinopteri; order Labriformes; family Labridae; genus Scarus; species Scarus forsteni. The sequence goes on from JAZDUH010000359.1 coordinate 36,058,742, forward strand.
TTAATTTATTTATTTATTTATTTATTTTTTAATAATGCAGCTTATCACAACAATAATTCAAGTCACAACAAATATTTCAAGTCACAATGAATATTTCAAGTCAGCAACAAAAATTCAAGTCAACAACATCGATCAACATTCCAAGCATTCAAAAGTCAGTGCTAAATATTCATTAAGAGCTGGTCTGAGACCTTCTGATTCATTCTACCCCTGAGGACAAAGAGGAGAAGATCAGATTAAGTGCCAAAGTGTTCCCTGGACAGATGAGTCTTCAGACATCTCTTAAAAGTAGAAAGGGACTCTACGGATCGTATGGAGTTAGGTAACTCATTCCACCATTTGGGAACAACAGAAAAGAAGAGTCTGGTTAGAGATTTAGAGCCATGTTGGGCTGGGAGCACCAGGCGTCTTTCCCAGGCCGAGCAAAGTGGACTCCCTCATCCAGGAGTGTAGACCTGGACGAGGGAGTCCAGGTAGGCAGGAGCCATTTTTGTCACTGTTTTGTAGGCCAGAAGAAGAGCTTTGAATTTGATTCAAGCTGCCACTGGAAGCCAGTGTAGAGATTATTATTTCAATAATTGCAATAAAAAAATCAGCTGTAAAACTTAGTTTTCCCTTGGCCTGATGAGAGGACTAAAAGGTGAATGGAGCTGGGGCTTACCGTGGCAGTCCAACCTCAAGATCATGGAGGGAGGAAGAAACTAAAACACCTGTGACACCACACACACACACACGCGGATGATCTGTGAAGAAAACCCAACACCAGGATTGGGTCACCCTTGGGCCCACAGCACTTGTCCACAAGAGAACGAGATTTAACAACAGGCCACAATGTTTCATACAACTGAATGTTAAAACCCACACACATACACGCACACATATGCACACACACAATCACAATGTGTGTTATAGGCAGGTACGCAGTAACCAGCCTATAAATGGCCACAGGTTCATACAATCTGCTCCCTCTTTCTCTTCAGCGTCCATGAGAAGCAGCACTCGAAGAGAAGCGGTAGCAGCCAGAATGGCATCGGCGAAGACCATCCGAGTCTGTCTCGCTGTGAGTCCTGTCTTGGCTGCTGAGGATGCCTTCACCATCACCGACACTTGCGGCCTGGAGGAAGCCCTTCTCACTTCAGCTGGAGGAGACCGACTTCGAGGATGAGCACGTAGGAGGTCGCTCAGGCTTTGCTGGGATCCCCCTGTCATCGACCACCTCCTTGCCGGTCATCGGAGGGCTCGTCCAGGAGCTTCCCAGCATCATCGAAAGGGCGGCAGCGTACAAGGGCCTCACCCTGCCAGCAGCTCCAGCTCCGCTATTTCCTGGTTCCCAAGAAAACGGGGGGGGGGTGAGACCTATTTTGGACCTGTCACTATTCAACACAGTGGTAGTGCAGCGTCCATTTCACATGCTGACGATAAAACAGGCATTGGAATGCATCCACGAAAACGACTGGTTCACTTCGGTGGATCTGAAGGACGCATACTTCCACGTCTCTATTATTCCGAAACACAGGAAATTCCTTCGTTTCTCGTCCAATACCAGTACAACCATCTGCCCTTCGGCTATTCTCTCACTCCCCGCACGTTCTCCAAGTGTGTGGAAGCAGCTCTGCAGCCACTACACAGGAGAGGGATGAGAGTTCTTTTTTTCCTGGACGACATGCTTTTGCTGGCTCGGTCCAGGGGGAGGCGGCAGCACAAATGCAGGTGTTGGTGTCTCACCTGTCGACGCTGGGCTTCGCCATCAACCTAGAAAAGAGCTCGCTTTTTCCGTCCCAGCATATAGTTTATCTGGGAGTGGAGCTGAATTCAGCCACAATGAGGGCGCGGCTATCTCAGGAGAGGTCGCAGAGTCTGACATCCCTCCTAAGACGAGTTGTCCCCAGGGTTGTGACGGCAGTCTCTATTATGTGGCTGCTCGGCACAATGTCAGCGGCTCATGTGGTAGTACCGTTGGGGCTACTTCACATGAGATGGTGTAGTTTCTCACTGGTTGATGTGTAGATGCAGGTGATGAAGGAAGCCATGACACGAACTTGTTTGCGTATAAAGGAAGTTTATTACAAAATCAAGCAAGTGTCTGAGCCAGGCACTCTGGACTGCCTGACTGAGGTTCACAGCCAAAAGAACCTCCCGAGAAGTGAACATGGACATGTAGATATACCCTGACACAGTCTTTGATGTATACAGACAAATGGACTCTCAGCAGACCAGAACATCTGACATAAATTACCAATGTTGACACGGGAGCCTGAAGTGATGGCCTTTAACCCCTGGTACAGGGTTCATCGGGTTTAAGCTTTCAGCTGTTTACCTTTAGCACAGGAGTCTGTTTTTTTTTAAGGAAAAACAAATGTAGAACGTTCTTCACTGAGCATTTTGGTCATAACATCCTGAGTAAAACTAGGCCTCAGACACATCATTCCCCCCTTCGAGAATACAAAGTCTCGAAACAGAACTAAATATATATATAGGTAGATACTTAGAATACCAGCAATAATGTGTCCTCCTGCGGCTAATCTTAACAAATTTATGTGAGAGCGAAAAACCTGTCGGCAACCATTACTTTTATGTATTCCAGCAATATCATCTTTAGACAGGAAAATTCTCTCACGATCCCTCTGTCTTAGGCGATCTCATTACAGTTCAAGTTAAGTACTAGCTGCTTTAAGTTAAAGGAGGATTTTATAGATAAATGTGTGGATTATATGTATGTATATATATATATATATATATATATATATATATATATATATGGGAAACCCCAGTAAATAAAATTAAAATGATGTCCAAATCTAGGCTAGTCGACCCATCGTACCTATCAATGGACCTTGCCCTGCCTACCACTATGTCCCTAACCGGAAAAAGAAACAAAACAACTGAAGTTCCATATCAAACATCATCAATATGACACATAATACACACTTTAACAACATCAGCATTGCATAAATTCACATTAAGAAAGACTTTCAGACGGTCCCTCCTTTGCATTGCCGTGATGTCCTTTTAGTGAGTCCAGTTGTCATCATGTCCATGTTTAGGCCTTCTCATTACATTGTGTTGTCCATGTTTGTTCATTGTCCATTCAGAACCTGGGGATCTCTGAGCATTCAACCATCTCCAGTGTCATTCTGAAAGGGGACAAAGAAAACACCAGCCAGTATCTTGCAAACTTGGATACAATTACAACATTGAAAGTATATTGTGAATAAGAAATAATCAGAACATGATATTACATTTCCCTTATACGTAGGCTATCCCACAAAAATGCTCTATGACACAAGAAGAAAGATTAGAATACATGTGTCATTACAATGGATATTGGTCAAGTAATTCACTTTCTATAACTACTATTAAGATTTGAATTAACACAGCTCCCATAGATCCCAATCTTTTTTAAACCAAGCATTTCAAGCATAGACCATCCAGCAACATTCCCTCTTTACAATAAAACCCTCTTATGTACTCTTACAGACACCTTCTTTCATCTCTCAATTATCCCCTACTTACTTAATCAATCAAAAACTCTCACTTGTTTTAAACCATCATTCATTAATCTGTGAGCAAGAAATCACATTAACCTAACGTTAATGGAGTGAAACCTTTTGCTCTTCTTCAAAAACACATCCTTATCCACCGTATTGTCTCACATTTCTCTTCAGCCCTCATCTACTTTATTCTATTTCATCAACCTGTCATTTACATGTTCACCTGTGTTTTCTACACACCCACCGTTTTATCCACAAACTCTTTCCTATTATTTGAAGATATTTGATCAGTAATTGAACATCTGCTTCTGACCTCATGACACAATAACTTGGCATCAGACTGAGCACCCCTATGCTTTGTTGAACGAAGTCTAAAAATCAGTCCACCACAACTATCATGTATTTCTTGCATTTTACCTGGTTTTATCATTGGACCTGCTAGGGTTGGGATGTGGTGAGGAGGAACCTTTACACTCCTCGAACATTAATATTTACATTGATAGCACAACTTCTTCACTTCCTCCTGACCTGTAACAGTCATGAGCATAGTGGCCTTGCTGTCCACAATCATAACACACTTCCAGAGACTGTTGGTAATTTAGATCCAAAGTTCTTCCTCCATCTCTTCCTCTCCATGTCTGCGGCTGCTCAAACACCGGTTGTGAATAAGGCATAGTGGTGTCAGCTGCAAATGTGATGGTAATTGGTATGCTTGAGATTGGTTCTGCATAACCACAGCTTGTGTCCTCTCCTTCTTGCTATCTGCCAACTGTATTTGTGTAAGTTTTCTAAGGACCTCATGATCTTGTTCTTTCTGATCATGCTCCTTTTTCCTATATAACTCAACATGATGTGCTATATGATCTGTGTATACAGCTTTTGTCATGCTTCCAAGACCAACCACTTCTGCTAATTTGCTCCTCACCGGTAAAGGCAGCCCCTTCTGTATTTTAGCACACAGAATTGACTGCTCCATCTGGTTGATTTCAGGATCATTTCCTGTGATGCTTCTCCACACCTGATGTGCTCTCGACACATAAGCTCTCGGGTTCTCCTCTGGCCCCAATGGCTCAATGAAAATATTGTCAGGATGTACATTTGTTGGAAATGTATCTTTCAGTGCTTTCCACATCCGACCCCTGCTAGCAGCAAAGAGTTCCGGGTCATTCACTGCAGTTTTTACATATCGATTAAGGCAGGCTTTTGTCAAAATCTCTTCCAAAGCTGGGACACCTAAGAGGCTAGCTAAGAGTCTCTTAATATCCCCCATAGCAGGTTGCCATCCCACCATAACCTCTTCTATCTTTGAGATCCAAGGATGTGCTCCATCCTGAAGTGTAGGTAATTTATCAAGAATGTCTGACATATCTGTGCTTTGTAGAGGTTTATACTCCAAAGTCTGTCCTCGAACAATTACTGGACACATCTTACCAGATCCCTTTTTCTCTGCCTTAGCTAACACCCTTCTGACTGCTGGGTCATATCCCCCAACAGCTTCATCCGGTTCACTCTCACTGTCATCTTCCATCTCTATCCATCTATACCTCTGTCCACCCCGGTTTACTGAATGTGCTGTTGTCTTTTTACTTGTGGAGTTTGGATACATCTTTATAGTTGTTTCAGATGTCCCTGACTCTATTATTTGCTCCTCGTCATCTTTGATGTGATAATTACCGTCCTGTGCAATCACTGGAAGCTGCGGATATATATCCTTAAACTGCAGCTCTTTCTCATAAGGGGGAGGACTTGTTATTTGAGCTGTGTGTGAGGAAGGTACATTAATATTGTCCATCAGTTTTTGTGTTTCCTTCTTATTTTTGTTTATTTCATCAGCTGCTCTCTCCTTTTTTCTTCCGCTACTTTCAATAGCTTTTGTCCTTCATGTTCAAACAGCTGAAGCATGGCCTCAGTTTGTCTTTTGTCTCTATGTTTCTCCTTTTTTACCTTTTTTCTGATCTGCCTTGTAAGTGGAAATTAGCACTCGAATTGTACTAATCACATTTGGGTTAAGAGTCCCCTCCACTGGCCAAGGTTGGTCAATGTCAGGCCAACGCTTACTCCATTTTTTCGAAATCTCTGCAATACCTTTAATGAGGGGATTGTTCTTCTGAACCACATCAACTGGCGTAATAGTTTTTAAGAGTTTAGCAACCATTTTTGACTTTGGCATTTTTAATTCTCTTATATCCCTCTTAAAGATTCTAATTAATCAAAGGTTACCAATAAAATACGACAACCCTACTCATTCATTAAAGACAAAATAAATTTGCCAACCAAAGATGAAAACCATTAATTAAATGTTCTACCTGATCAGTCTGTTGCCAAGCTTCCCTTCTAAATAATTACAAATGTAAAGCAGATATACCTCACTGACTCACACAAAGAAATGGTACACACCAGCAAGCTAAATATGCATCAGTTTAAATGGGCGTACGCTCAAATCAGTGAAGGCAATCACACATATAAAGAGTTCATGGATAAAACTGTACTGGCCTGTTCAAATGACGACAGGTCCTGGTGAGCTTTTCATCCGCCAGCCCCCCTTGGTGTGAAGCACAGCCAATTCTCCTCCTCTGTTCTCCAAATTCAGATGTATGTCATCTCCTCTAGCTCGTATACATGATAATTGGATAGAGGAAAGGAAAAAACAAAACAAAATTAGTCACTCATCATTACCTCAGACTTCTTTTTCCTTTTTTTTGTTGTAATCCCAATAAACACATTGAAATATGTATGCATCAATTGCCGACTTTGGTTTGTCTGTTTATATTGTCAACCAAACTCCAGCAAGGCTATTACAATCAATATACATTAGCAAAGTGGTATATTTCCATCATTAGACATATTATAGTCTTAATATGTTATTGTCCTGAATTTTATTGATTATTCCTAGAAACTCTAAAGATTAAAGCTGTAGGGTTTGATCCTCCTGCCTCTGTGCCCAGTAGGTAGGGTCAAATTTCACCGCAGCTGCAGGACACCCTCACTCTCCATTCAAGCACACACACACATACGCACACACATAGAGCTCCTCAAACACACACATGTAGGTACGCACAGACACGCACACACGCAGCTCCAGCACTCTTCTCCTCCCAGAGAACTCCAAGTTATTTCTTTCCTACTGAAAGGAAGGCATTTAGTCTTAAATTACTCTATCTATCCCTAACTTAACTTTTAACATGTAATCCTACTTTTAGTCAACTTTTTTACTTTTCCTTGAAGCATGCTTATTGTCTTTTTCCTTTAAACGCGTCATTTAACGTTTTCTTCTTCTGTCCTCTGTTTTAGTCGACCAATGTAAACTTTTCTTATTACTTCTTTCACTATTTCTTCTCTTATTTCTTCTCTTCTTATTTCTTAAGTCTTTTTCCCTCACTTCTTTTATTTCCTTCCTTTACTGTTACCTTGTTTTAGAATTTGCCAATGTTTCTCTGGGCCCAGAGTAAAATTTCTATGCTTTTGAATCAAATTCCTTTAAACTAAACTTTCACGGAGTGTCTAAGTACCCATGACTTACCGTCAATAAGATAAACAGGCTCGGCTCTTATTGAACTCGCATGTTACATTCAGCACACCCTATATCGCTACTAATTTAAGTTTTCCTTGCACTTGGTGCCATAATTCCTTTTTCCTCTTTTATTCCTCTTTTATTCCTCTTTATTCCTCTTTTTATTCCTTATGCCTTACATTTGTTTTCTTTTTATTCCTTGTTCCTTACACTTATCTTTATGTCCCCCTTTTAGTGACAATACCTATTGTCAATGAATTTAGAAGCACTACATCAAAAGCACCGCAGAGAACCATCCACCACACAGATACACATACGGTCTGCCCCAGAATGGAAAAACACAGCAGCTCCTACGAGCAAAGCAGCCCCAAGAATGTGAGAAAGCTCACCCTTGTACCGCGGTGTTGAAGTAGGTTTGCAGGCAGGGTCGCCGGTCCTCCTAAGGCCAGAACACGCCTGAACTCGGGACGCCAAAAATGGTCGGAATCCTGAATCCTGTTCGTGACGCCAAAAATGTAGTTTCTCACTGGTTGATGTGTTGATGTGTAGATGCAGGTGATGAAGGAAGCTTTGCCTATTACCTAACTTGTTTATGATAAAGGAAGTTTATTACAAAATCAAGCAAGTGTCTGAGCCAGGCACTCCGGACTGCCTGACTGAGGTTCACAGCCAAAAAGAACCTCCCGAGAAGTGAACATGGACGTGCAGATATACCCTGACACAGTCTTTGATGTATACAGACAAATGGACTCTCAGCAGACCAGAACATCTGACATAAATTACCAGTGTTGACACTGAAGCCTGAAGCAAACAAAAGTACAGGAGCAAACAAAAGGGGCAAAAGCAGATGTGGAGAGAGAGAGAGAGGGAGAGAGAGAGAGAGAGGGAGAGAGAGAGAGAGAGATATTGATAGAGCCCAATGTGCCAGATCCCCCCCCCGGCAGTCTAGGCCTGTTGCATCTTAACTATGAGTCTAATTTATGAACTAATTTATGGACTATAAGCTGGTCCCTAACTGAAAGCTTTATCAAAGAGGAATGTTTTAAGTCTAACCTTAAAGGTAGAGAGGGAGTCTGACTCCCGAACTGTGGTTGGTAAATTGTTCCAGAGAAGAGGAGCCTGATAACTGAAGGCTCTACCTTCCATACTAATTTTGGAGATTGATGGTACCACAAGTTGGCCAGCATTTTGGGAGCGTAATGTTCTAGAGGGGTTGTACGGCACTACAAGCTCTTTAAGATAGACTGGTGTCTGTCTTTATAGGTGAGAAGAAACAATTTTACGACAGTTTTCAGCAGTTGTGAGCGCCATACGGCAGCATCATAGCAACGCACTGGGACGCATAGACAGATGCCTCATGAGGTGCTTTAGCGCATAGCAGCATCGCCGCTATATTGGATGGGTCTCTTCACTCAGGTCTAGCACCAGAAACAAGTGGAGTGAACGCAGTTTTGCTCGTATTTTGTGCAGCATAAAGTGACAGTCAACGGCGCAATATTGAAAACAGATGACTTTTTTAGTTTTATTCCAACACAGCTGAGTTAAAACGTATTTAAAGTTTAATACGCATGTCAACATAATTTATATAAGATGTCTGGTTTGTGTGTGCGAGCGCACGTACATGAGCCTGCGCCTGAAATAGTACATTACTCACAGCACACAAAACAAAAATATGAAAATAATAATAACAATAATAATAATATTATTGTTTTTGTTACTGCTATTACCATTACTATATTACCATTATTACTTAATCA
>JAZDUH010000359.1:36072500-36277500 GCA_036419115.1 Scarus forsteni
CTGAAGCTCAAGTTGATGTATGCATATTACATAGCCTTCCGGGGGGAATCCCCTGTCTTCTCGAAGGTTCCAAGAGGTTCCTCCCCCTCTCCCTTCGATAGTCACATTCTTTTAATTTTTCATTACAAAGGTGTAATTTCCCCTCTTGTAGGCCTAAATACACTCCCATGGACTCCAACCTTTATTTATTTTGGCCATTAAGTTAAAATGTGAGGTATTACAGTCATTATTTTATGGTCTGCTCAAAATGGCTGAATTGATCCAAAATGGCTTCCCTTTCAGGCCCAAATATGGTCGTGCTTTCCTGTCCCTCTCTGGGTACAGACTGTGCTGTTATGCAGAGAGACTGTTCAGTACATTATGTACTTTATTAAAATACATCACTTTTGTTTAGTAATTGTGACTTTAAACCATGGACTCCATTAGCCATGTATTTAGGCTCTATGGTGTGGGTGATAATCTGTTAATAGCATGTTAGACTATTGTGTTTAAACACATATATAAAATTACCAAACTTATAACAAAAGTCAGTATATTATACAGTGCAATAATTCTAACTACCTTGTGAGTTTATGAAGCATTATCAAATCGACGTACCGCAACACATTTAGTGTTGTTTCTTTCTAACTACTTCAAGATCCTAAAAAAGTCAAAACATTCTGTACTTAATTGTACTATCAGTAAGAACCTCTCAGTAACATTAAGTTGTAATGCTAAAGTTGTTAAAATGACCAATTTACCATCATTCAACATTTCATCACTAGGAGTACATAAAGAAAGAAATTATAATAAAACATGCATAAAGAAAACCCCATTGGCGGTGATACTAGCAGGACATTTCATGACAATTTTACACTACAAGAGGTAAAAAGAAATGAAACTAAAATTATTCAGTTTTTTCCTCTAACTCGTCTTCAATGGTAAGGTTAGGCATCTCATTGTGTCATGATATTGATTTGTTTAGCTCAGTTTAAGTGGTGTTGAGTGTTTGGGTCTTTGAATCCTCCTGTGTTCTCAGTGTTTCCTTAGTTAAGCTTCAAGTGTACAGTTTTGAGCCATTGTGTGTTTATTATGCTTTGAAGTTTTCCTGAGGGTGATTTCAGTTTTGCCTCCTGCTTCAGTTTTCCCTCCTCTGTGATTACCCCCACTAGTTTCACCTAAGTCTTGTTACCCACACCTGCCTCTCCTACGATCACTCCTGTGTCAATGTCATTTTGTCATTTCTTCCCCTGTGTTTGTCTGTGTGGTTCTCCAGTTTTTATTTTACCTTTTAATGAACTTTTATTCCAGTAAGTTTTGTTAGTAGATTTTTCCTCATGGTTTCTTAGTTTTGTTCTGTCTTTGCTGTGGACTTTAAATTTCATTTTGGATGATTTCTAAACTAAAACATGCTACTTTTGAGGGTACATAAATGTGTTTGAATTATTTTCTTTAGAGCACTGGCTAAATTGGTAAAGGACAAAGCCAACAACTGGGACCTCTACCTGGATGCCGTAATGTTTGGTCTACGAACCAAAAAAAGCTGACAACGCACTTCTCTCCTTTTTATCTGATGTTTGGGAGGGAAGCGCGTTATCCATCAGAGGTGGCAGAAAACTTTCAGGTCAGCTCAACGTTATTTTTATTTATCAGTCAGCAACAATTCTGGATAACAGCAGAACAACTCCAGATTTTCATTTTTTAAATCTTAGAAAGTTTCACAACCTCCTGCTGTTCAATCTTTCCTTATTACAGGTGTATGGATCCTTTGAGGAGCTTTTTTCAGAGGAAGAGGTGGCAATGGATATCCAGCGCCAAGGAAAAATTCTAAGTATTGTTGAAAAAAAAACAGGAGAAGGTACAGCTGAGGACAAAGAAGACACTGGAGGCAAAACATCCTGTCCAAAGCCTGCAAGTGGGGGACATGGTGTGGAGAAGAAATGTAAGAAGCCAGCAACGGAAAGGTGGAAAGCTGGACCCAGAGTTCCTTGGCCCTTTCAATGTAACAAAGATTGAGGGGAAAAGTGTTGACCTTGTTGACAAGTGCTGGGAAATCTTTCTGCAAGGTGAACCTCGATCACCTCAAAAAATATCAGGAGGAGACCCCCAGGATTCCGCGTAATCCAGAAAACACGTCTGAAAGTAGGAGTCATTTTTTATGATAGAATTCAAAAAGAGTAAAATAACATTGTTCTAATACGTTGAACCATAACCAGCTATTCTCTAACATTTTCAAGTGTGACCCAAGTGCATACTCAGTTCTTCTGGGAGCTGTTCATTAGCCAGGCCACTGGATATTTACAGTGAGTAAAACATTTTTTTTCCTTTTCCTGTACATTTCTAATTTAAGCACACTGAGAGATTTAAGAATATTAATGAACTCTTAATTTACAGGCCATCTTTCCCTCAGAAAGAAGGAGCCTGGTGCTGGACTCAGCAGGCAATGCTGCTTCAAAAATTAAACATTGTCAAGAGTGCACCAGGTAACAGCATAGACTGTATACAGAGTGGACAGCGTTGCTCCGCCATTTACCACTGTACGGTTTTGAAGCCAAAATTCTCACACAGGCGCAGCCATTGGCAGCAGTTGCAGCCAGAGTCTGCGCAGTAGAGACTGTGAGGGATTCTGAGAGAATCCGAGTGGAGCCGTGTGACAAAATCTTTTTTTTTTCTTTCGCGAGTCTAATCACTTCTTGACTCTACCTCCCAACATATTTTATGATCCCTGAAAAAAATACACAAGAACGGCAGATGTCAATCATCGTTAAAAGAGACGTAAAACCTTGTTTTTAACCTCTTATGAAAACGAAACTTTTCAGAACAAAGAGGACTTGAATACAAGGCAGCCAAATGATATCTTCAAATCACCACAACAAATAGACGCGAGAAACACTTCTACGAGGTGTAATAACTTTTTAAAGTTTGACCACAGCTCATCTGGAATGACTTGAGAGCCGGAATTTTGGACCTATACTGCAGCCAGTCACCAGGGGGAGCAGTTTTTGTGGAGACCTCACTTCGAGCCGGGCAAGATGACATCCATTTTTTTTTTTACAGCCTATGGGAAACAGTTGTTACTTGTCATGTAAAATTTCCTTGGGAAAAATGAAATCTGTTAAGGCCTATAATATAAATGTATCTTATTTGAGACAGGGGGGACTAAAAATATCCAGGTGGTCTGCCAAAACAGTACCACACAGCCAGCAGAAAGATGCCACCTCTTGTGGAATCTTCGTCTTGAAAGTATGTTTACTTCATCATATAGCCAAGTGGTTGCCTCACATTAGTTTCACCACCAATCAGATTTAATAGTTTTACTTCTAGTCCAGATTTTAGGCTTTAAACTTAAGCTCGTATAAAGCAGTGTAGTGTTTTATTGATGATTAATCAATTGAAATACTTTCTCAGTATGCAGCAAAAGTACTGGCAAATGAGCCAACCATCTTCAGAAACTCTGCCAAGGCAATGGAGGCCTACAGAATGGAGGTGGCAACCATGCTACTGAATGAGAGTGGTATGCATACAGTTTCAAGATCTTTTTCTTTTTCAGCTCTTTCTCATCCATCCTTTCAGGCCTTGAAAACATGTATGTACTAACCTATTTTTGTGGTAAATAGTGTATTGCATTTTCTTCAACTCACACGTGTAATAAGCACTACTTTGTTTTAATGTTCTGCAGAATGCATTTGAAGTTTTTACATCTTATAATTATGAACTATTCCAAAATTTGGCATGTTCTTGCATTATGTGTTCTTACACATTTTGTGTTTCACAATAAAATAATCTTGACAAATATTCACTATATGATCTCAGTGAGCTCTGCCATCAGTGTGGGGAGAGGGAAGAGGCAGACCCAGGAAATGGAACCACTAACTGGGTAAGGTTAAGATTAAGATAAGATAATTTTTGGTTTTTTTTTTTTGCTTGTTTGTTTTCTCAGTTTTTGCACCTACACAAGCCAGAGTTGCATGAATTCCTGGCTCAGTTTTTAAACAGGTTACAATGAGTAATCATGTAAACAGGCATTGACTGTTATCCAGATCTATTTTAACCATTTTGGGTCTCAGTCTGTAACAACCATTTTGAACATATTTAAAGGGCTAAGACACGTTTACTTAACATTCATATGAAATCTTATGTAAATGGTACTAATTTGTTTCATAAATACTGATAAAAATAGATCAGAAATTTCAAACAAATCCCCCTTGTTGTAAGTTTCAGGAAAACTGTGTATTGCAGGTCAAGAAAACTATTTCAATATTTTCAGCCTCACAGCATGATCTGTTGGCATAACCACATATAGGTTCTCGGTGCTTCTACTTTACAAAAACATATTTGTAAGGCTGTTGTATAGATGTAGCAAGTGTTGAAAGGACAATGGAGTGCAATCTGTGTATTTGTTGTTTAATTGGACTTCAGTTATGCTTTGGCAAACATTGTGCTATCTAAAGTCATCTTTATACTAGACCAGGTAGTGAACAAGACAGATGTATTTCATTGATATACTTAAAGTCAATAAACCTTTTGATGTTCAACATGATGTTGGTTTCAGATCCAGTGTGACCAATGCCAGAGATGGTACCACAGTAGCTGTGTGGGCAGCCCAGACAAAAAAAAAAGAAGTACTGCTGTGAGGCATGCAGAGACAACTGTTGCTGACCACTCCATCACAATGCAGCTCTTTTAAATGTTATAATGTTCATTTATTGTAAATAGTTCCTGTTTTATAATGACATTGTAAGTCATATGAGTATTTCACTAAAGAATAACTATTTGAAATAGAGTCAAGACTGGATGTTTTCTCTTTGATATGCCATGTTTACCATAACATAAAAAGTAAGGTGAGAAAAAAATATTTGGGTGTTTTATTATCAATAATATGAAAACTTGAGTCCAGATCAATGTGAGAGGAAGACAAAAGCCCACAGAAAAGTTATTCAGGTGATTTAATAAATTATGTGAGTAAAGCAGGGTCACATTATCTGATCAGAATCTGTGACCCCTGTGTTTCTGATTCTTTGGATGATCAATAATAGGAATACTTGAGTCCAGATCATTATGAGAGGATGACAAAGAGCCACAGAAAAGTTATTCAGGTGATTTAATAAATTATTATGTGAGTAAAGCAGGGTCACATTATCGGTTGGTTACTGTTGTCTCCTAACATGTTCTAAGTTAGATTTTTTTTTTTCAAATAATGGACACAACACTCGTTTTAAATTTTTACTTGTTTATTGAACATGCTTAGAGGGATTACACTATAATGATCGTGAAGTAAAGTATAAATAAAATGTAACGTTAATTTAGCCTGTTGACTACTGATGTAGCTCAATCTAAAAATGTTAAAGTGGAAAATTGTCTGCACTAGGTATCATTAGAAAGCCATGTCATGTTTTCTCATATAGTATTGACAATTATTATGGCGATGTGAAATTTATTGAGTGTAAGAAATTAAATGTAAAGGCAGTGTTATAATAATCTCTGCTCTAAAAGTTTAATTCATGAATGCTTGCTTAAAATTAGATTATATTATTAAAATTATTACTAATTATTCTTTCATGTGTTTTACATTGGATGATTATACATGGTCTTTATTATTGTTGTCCATTCTCTCCATTTTCTTTGCTTAGACCTTGACCTGCCAGATGTTGGAGAGAACAACAGATTCCAGAGAATGCCTTGCCTGGCCCACACCCTCCAGCTCACACTGAAAGATGGTATGAAGCACCCAAGTACTGAACCCCTCATAAGCAGAGCAAGAAAGCTGGTAAATGATGTGCGGAAATTGTCAAAAGCAAACGTAATGGTTAAAAAGTGTGGCAAAACTCTTATCCGAGACTGCGACACACGCTGGAACAGCATCTTTGACATGCTGAGAAGACTGCTGAACATTAGAGCTGAGCTGAATGAAGTACTTGAGGACCTTGGCATGGACACACTTCTCACAAGTGATTGGTCTAAAATGGAGAACCTTGTCAGCTGCTTGAGCCCTTTGCCATTCACACTGACCAGGTTCAAAGTGACAGCCAGTCACTTTCACAGGTAGTGCCATGCCTGCTCGACCTTGAGGCACACCTGCAGACGACAACTACTGGAAAGCAATTAGCTCACGTGCTGCTGAAGTCCTGAAGAGAACGTTTTGCTGTCATTCTTAGTCCTCATTGCGCACAGTTTGATGCCACACCAGCCGCAGCCTTCCTATTGGATCCAAGTGTGTCACTTGTTCTTCAAACACCAGAAATGGGGCCACTGAGGAGGGCAGCAGAGGCTTTTGTGCAGAACCTGGCAGCTCAGTATCACCAAGCTGCTTCTCAGGATGATGATGCCCTCATTGCCTCTCAGCCTGCACCACACTCTGCCCCTGCTGTCCTTCAGAAATACCGCTTCCTTGCAACCTGTTTGCAAGTCAATGTATCTTCGATCAATGAGCCTGATGGAAGTAGGACAAACAGCCTTTTGACTGAAATGATGGCATATGCTGAAGCAGTCAAACAGGTTGCAACTGAGACCCCATTGCAGTTCTGGAGCTCAAGAGAGAAGAATGTCTTCCAAAACTTGCCCCTGTGGCACTGGATCTCGTTAGTGCCCCTGCCTCACAAGCCTTTGTGAAATACATCTTCTCCGTGTGTGGACTGTTGTCATCAGGCTTGAGAAACAGAACAATCACATCTCTGGAGCGGCGTGTTTTCCTCAAGATCAACAAGAAACTGCTGCTTGACATTGACAATGACTGAAGTACGCCCAGTATGTTAGTGAAGTAGTAGTACAGCCTCCTCCACTAGTAGTACACTCCACTTGCACGTTTCAAAGAGCAAATCTCTCTCACACACACACACACACACACACACAAACACACTGACACACACGCACACCGACACACATGCATGCACATACACAAACAGTTGCCCAGACTTGAAATTAATGTTTTATTGATTAATTTTCTTGACATTTACTGTAGCCTTTTATTTCCTTCATACAAAAAACATGCTACTCTGACTCCTGTAAGAATAGTTTTGCAGAAATAATTTTGAAAAGTTGGGAAGAGTCACAGTTCCAATGTGAGTGAATTATGTTGTAATGGTGTAACAGGCTGCCATCGAGTGTATTTTGTTTTGGAGCAATGAATCAGAGCATCTGTAATAGTTTGATTGCATGTGAGTCTGCCTTTATTGTTACAGAGTCCAAGTTTCTAATTATATAAGCTCATATTATATTGTTTTATATAATTTATGTTTATATTATTTTTATAGAATTTCTGTTTATATTTTTTATATTAAGTTTATATTAATTTCTTGTGTTTAAGGCAGCAGCCAACAGTACAGTATCAGCATTGACTGAGCAGTGAGCACTATGTTGGACTTGA
This sequence comes from Scarus forsteni, assembly GCA_036419115.1. Taxonomy (NCBI): domain Eukaryota; kingdom Metazoa; phylum Chordata; class Actinopteri; order Labriformes; family Labridae; genus Scarus; species Scarus forsteni. The sequence continues at coordinate 36,079,843 of JAZDUH010000359.1, forward strand.
AAATAAACAGTATTATAAAATACTTACTCTGACCTTTTTGAATCCTGCACCTAGTAAATAAGGTATGAAAAAACTAAAACTTAACTGAAACTAAACTAAAACTAAGCCTTGTTGCAAAAATCAAAACTAAATAAAAACTAGAATGCCCGCTCTAAAACTAATTAAAACTAAACCATAATGGAAAAAAAATGTCAAAACTAACTAATACTAAACTATAGTGAGAAAAACAATGTCAAAACTAACTAAAACTAAACTATAATGACAAATCCAAAACTATTATAATCTTGCTTGTGTGTGGGCCTAAGTTTTATTGTTGGAGGCCTTGATACTGGGATTTTTCAGATGAGGACCCAGTGAGGCATAGACTACATCCTGCTTCACCTTTAACTCACTAGCGATAGCCTTAAAGGGCGAAGCCTATACAATATAGAACGTTAATTACGTATTGTAATTCCAGATTCTATGAGTATAGGCGCAGTCCTTTAAGCTATGGGCCTCACTGGTTCCCTTTATCAGCTGAAGAAAAAGGCTGTTATCAGGAGCAGATTGTATGAACCTGCGGCCATTTATAGGCAGGTGGCGTGGGAAGGGCCCATCACGTGGGTGGGCGTAGATTAGGGATGTAACGGTTACCGGTAAAATGGTAAACTGCTGTAAAATTTCCCACGGTAATCATTACCGCGTCTTTTTAAAATTACCGTTTTACCGTGTTTGATCACCACACAGCGTCAGCAACTCACGGTGATGCTGCTCTTTGCCTGGAAAGTCAGCATAATGTATCTGTCATCGATTAAGCGTCCTCAACCGATGTACGCATGCGCAGTTTGCATTGTTTGGCCTCTGAGTCAGAGCGAAGTTAGAGACACAGTGGAGACTTTTGTCGAAACGGACTCTGAACTGTGGTTGAATTTTGGATTTTACAAGGATGCTGAGGAGAAACTGTTAGAAGACAGTCTCCATGTCTAAACACGAAGCTGTAGCGAAAGAAAAAGACGTGCGCCATTTCAACGGCAGGAACTCTTCGAGTAAATTAACTGACGGAGCCGCAGGGAGAGAGAGAGAGAGAGAGAGAGAGAGAGAGAGAGGGGGAGGATTCAGTGAGCCATACCTGAGAGAATAAAAGGTGACTTATCAGTAATTCTATCCAAAAATGTATAAATCTTATAAATAACAGAATAAGTATCATTCTGGACAGTGTTCTTGCCATGTATTCGCCGTATTTTGAAATAGATCGTCTTTTTTCGTCAAAGTTCGTGTTTTATGGATTTCATCGATCGTTATTTGGAAATATTTAGAGTACTACCGAGGAGATCTGCCAGGGAGAGGGGAGACCAAAGGAGAAACATGAAGGGGGTTAATTGCTTCAGGGACTATCGTCATTTAAAAAAAAAAGTCCTGGACATTCTACTATAAGCTGTATCATGGACACTAATGCTGCAGGCACACTAAACGGTGTGAGTGTATGTAAAATAGGTTATGATTATTTTTTTGTCATCTCAAAACTTTGAACATGTTCATTTACAATTGTTTACAAAGAGAATCCTGTTTGAAGTTCAAATCAGTAGGGCTGTAATCAACCAAAGAAATTGTTGGTCGACTAAAACACAGCAATTTGTCGACCAAAATCGACCAATTGCCCCCCCCCCCCCCCCCCCGCTCCGTGTTTCTCCCCTGTGCGCCTCTTTCCCTCCTTTCTTTCTCTCAACCCAAGACTCTTTGCTTTCCTGTCTTTATCAATAATATGGGCAGTCACTGTCATATAGGACTACATTCGAAGAGACGTACACATCTGTTTTCTTTATCTATAAACTTGGAACTTTCTTTTTTTCTCCCTCGTATTTTGCCGTCAGTGCATGCGTAATTGTGAGGCGCGCTGGCACTGAATATCCAGAAAAACATTTGAACCTGGAAATTCATGGGACTCTTTTAGTGTTTCCACACAGAGTTTGATATTAACCACGTTGTTCACTACAACAGACACTTTTCCTGATGGAACTTTGAAGGCATCGCCAACTTCATAGTCACGCAGCGATGGTTCTTCCTGTGTGCGCAGCTCCTTTTTTTCTCTCAACACAAGACTCTTTCCTTTCCAGTCTTCATCAATGAAATGGCCAGTCACTCTCATATAGGGGTCCATTCCGTACACATCTGTTATCTTCATCTATTAACTCGGAAACTTTCTCTTTTTACTCCCTCGTATTTTGCCGTGAGGGCGTGCGTAATTGTCTGGCGCGCTGGCACTGAATATCCAGGTTCCAATGTTTTTCTTGGCCTTCCACGACACCAATGGGCCTCATACCCTCAGAAATAAAATAGTCAATTCCTTCTGTGATGTAGTTTTTGCATTTGGGTGTTTATATGAGGCATAAAATCCAGCGCAGGCTGGGTGAGGGATCCCGCCGCTGCAGTGCGGGCAGAGCGCATGCAGCTATAAAACAAATACACGATTATTAGACTAGAATATTGAAATGCTCTTAAATAAAAATATTGAAATGAACGATAAATACATTAAAATGGTGTTCTGAGACATGATGGGGGTGCTCAGAAAATACCCCCATTTCACTGATACGTTTCTCCTGATGAAATGAACTGCTGGGGAAAAAATAAATTGACATATTTGGTCGACCAATCAGAATTTTGGTCAACTGAGCACGCATCGACCGATTAGTCGACCAGTCGACTTGGACTTTACAGCCCTACAAATCAGTTGTTTTATTTCCTTGTAATCTCACTGTTTATAACATAATAATGACAAATACTTTCCAGGATTGTTTACTTTTATTTCTCATGAAAGAAGGGTAAAAAAATGTCCTCAGAGGGCATTTCTTGACACATTATTGACAAAAAATACAAAACAGAACCATTATGATTATAATATTAAAGGAACACTACACCCAAACAACGATTTGGCCTCATTTTCTACTCACCCTCATGCTGAACAACACTGTGGAGTAGTTTTGGAACATCTAGGATGCAGCCGGAGATCTGGGGGAATCCTCGCTGTCTACTACCGATAGCCTTAAAGGGCTGCGCCTATACTCATAGAAACTGGAGTTACAATGCGTAACTAACGTTTTCATGCAGACCCAAGGAGCTGTAGGTTTGGTGTCAGGTTACATGTATGCTAATAACCTCACCCCACTTCTTTACCTATCAACAACCTTGGACATCCCTGTCAATCATGCCCCCTCCCTTCTGCTCAGAGTGAAGGAGCAAGTTTGGACTGTTTCTTTGTTATTCTCTCTGTCATCCTTGCAGCATCATCTCCACAGCTCCAGGAATATCCCTTTTTGTTTTTATGCATTTTCTGTGCATCCACAAGATTCTAAGTAGTTCAGTTATTTGTTCTTCAATTCATCAGGCTTGTTTACCTTCAACTCACGGTAATCATGACTCATATCACTGTATAGGGATGTCACTCAGATTTATAGTAGATAAACATGTCATATGTAATCACAGTCTTTAAAACTGCTTCATATAGACTAATTTTGTAAAGACATTTTCCTAGGCTCTGTCTGCATGTGTGTGTATGTGTGGCAGAGGTAGAGTGTCAGGGACAGTAATTTGCTGGCAGTCCCTTTATACTGGAGTGTGTTTTTAGGGAGCTTCTTTATTGTTTGCAGTGAAGTGTTGCATTTCATCTGTTTCCCTTTCTGAAGTTTTCATTTCAATGTTTGTATTTATGTTCATATATTTGCATTCATTTTTCCTTATTTTCCTTAGTAGACACCACACAAACAGGGCATAACAATCCACACAGAATAACACAGCATAACAAAAACGGATTTAAATAAAAGAGTGGAAACTTAAAGAGAGTGTGTCTGTGCCCATCATTCCTGTTCTAACCGGACAACCTGTGTTGATTGCACCTACAACATCACCAGTAATGCAGTTTTCATTGAGGTCTCAAGTATGGTATCAAGTTAAACCATCACCTCCTTTATACTGAACAAGGAGAGAAGCCCATGTTACCAACAATGCCCTTGACACATTAAAGAAACGGAGAAAGTGGTGACTTCACCTTGCTGCAAGAAAGCACACCTCGATGGCAACCACGCCACCGGCTCGTCCACCCTAGCACACGCCACGCCATGCCACGCCACACCACAGCCACCACGAGGAGCCACGGATCCAGAAGGAGAGGGACAAGGAGGGCGCCCGAGATCCAGCCCTGCTAAATAGCCACGCAGTGCCGCCCATTTTAGTGCAGCTAAAACAGGTGCTGTGCCCACAGTGAGGGCGCATGGATTTCCCAATAGAGGTGCCTTGTTTTGCAATAGCTCGCTTGACCCATTGAAATTCCCTGCTCAACTGTTAGGTAGAGGTCAATAAATTCAGGAATATCTAATATGTAAAATAAAAAAGTCATTTTTTATTTTTTGGATGCAGAAAAAACTGCAAACCAACCAAATTAACAGATATTTTGAGGTTCAATAGCTATAAGTTTTTATTAGAATTACCATGATTATTACTGAACAAAGTACTGATATGATGGTTTATATATTTACATACAGTGTCATCTATTTTACGTTTTTGATTGCGACTTTATTTACAAACATTTTTGCCTTTTGATGGATTTTGTCCCAAATATGTGTGCATTTTTATGTCATAAAATTATCAAATACTAAGTGTTTAAACCTTTAAATCTCACCCAAAGAAAATATCTGGTGTTTGACTTGTCTCTGTTTCCTGAAATTTTGATAGAATCGTATCAAGGATTTGATTTGTTCTCTTTTTTAAAACAGTAAATGTCCCTAAATTCATTGCTGACCTCTGCCAAACAGCAGACAGTTTAAGGGTTAAGGTGCCAGCAATTTTATTTTCCCATCAACACTGCAAAATCTGCAAAACATATATAGAAGCAGTCTTTAATGAGTATCTGCTTTCCGTGCTGTCGTTCTGAGCATCTTACGCTGTGTGACTGAGCTCACTTCAACATCAAGTAACACAGTGATCAACAGTACAACTACTACTGGCCTACTGTTAACAATTAATACAACTGTTGCTGTTTAACACTTAAACCAACACTATGTAGTTTTTCAAACATAATATAATCCTTTGATATTCATTGTGATGGTCCACCACTTCACAATGAGTTGAATGACACCTCTGGAGTGGTCTGTATCCCTTTCACTGGCGCTATGTAACTTCGAGGTGGATGGTGGGAACCTTGCCACACTAAAAAACTACACATTTGGACTGCTTTACGTCATACGTCACTTCCCCCGATTCTCGATTCGTTTAAAACACGGAAGTCTCGGCGAAAGCCAATCATTTACGTCGAGCTGTAACCATGACGGAGGAAACGAAGAACGTAATGAATAGAAAAGTTTTGTCGGAGGATACAAAACAAAGAAAGTGAGAGAAAAACAAGCTGATTGCTCAGACCAAAATAAACATCGGTTTGGCGTTCACTTGCTGACATGAAATAAAAGACGAGGAGGGATGTCAGACTACTATCAGGTATGTTGGGCGACTAATTTATGACGAAGTTCCTTAGAAAAACTTGACAGGAAAAAAGTACAGCGCAATAAATCCAGAACGTACCAGTATGTAGTTTTGTTTCGACCTATTTCAAGTGTGTGATATCGCCAGCTTGTCGTATCGCTTCAACAGGACGGGGGCGGGGGCGGGGGCAAAACCAAGAACTCAGCGATTTTTAACATCGTCATTTAGTCAAAAATAAATACATTACCTCGTAGCTATCCATTCTGCAAACAGCCGCTGAAGACAGAAGAATACTTTTGAGCGAAGTCCTGGCTTCTGTGATTCGCCTACAAAACAAATGCACGCAACCGGCAGATCTGTATCCTGTATGCGTGCGCTAGAGCTCATGGGTAGTTGAGTTCACTCTCCGGTCAAGCGGGGATCTTCTGTAGTGCTGCTTTAAACAAATACATGAATGAAAGACAGAACCTTATGTCAGCGCAACTGTAACAAAACAATTCAGGAGTTCAAGGTAAAAAACAAAAGCTTTCAAGCTGACTGGAAGGATGCAGGCAGCAGCCAAAGATCATTTAAGCCTAACCCTGCTACACAAATATAGCTATCACAAAGAAAACTGACAGCAGGGGGACCGCTAGGGGGCGCAGAGATGTAGGATGCGAGTTTCCACTGTTCCTGGGAATGTGACTTACTTTTATAAAATAACTATTAGTATCCTGGTCAGTTACAGTATTAAAAAACAGAGAAGATATCTGCAAGTTCTACTGGTGTCCCTTACTAACCCAAAACAACTAAAATGTCCTCTGCTCGTCAAAAACCGGAGCCGGCTAGAGGAGGCCGCAGCAAAACCTCGCCCTGTCCTGAAGCGACCATGCAACAGGTTGATGACTCCAGTGCTGATGCTGCTAGCAATGCTCTCAACGCCGAACTCCTAAAAACCATGATGGACTCCCTTAAAGCTGACATCTTCGGTAAACTGGACTCGCTGTCCTGTAGCCTCCGCTCCGAGATCACCCCCGTTCGCAAGGAATTGAAAGACTCCATTGAACCACTTCAGAAAATAGTTGAGCAACACGGGCTAACCATGCTAGACCTCGAGCAAGCAGCTACAGACCATAGCGGCCGTATAACGGAGCTGGAGGCTACAGTTAGCAAGCTAACGGCTAAAGTGAAACATCTGGGTGATCGATGTGAGGACCTTGAAGGGAGATCCAGGAGAAACAACATTCGGCTTATAGGTCTATCAGAAGGAGCCGAGGGGGCCCGGGCTACTGAGTTCATTGCCAAACTCTTAAAGGACTTGCTTCGCCTGGATGAAAAACCGCTTCTGGATCGTGCACATCGGACGCTGCGGGACAAGCCCCAGGAGGGAGCTTCACCTCGGCCATTTGTGGTGAGAGTTCACTATTTCCACGTTCGAAACGAGATCCTTCGCCGCGCGGGTGAACTCTCCCCTCTCCTCTACCATGGTAAGAAGATCTCCATATTCGCCGACTACACCTCCACTGTCGCTAAGAAGAGGGCTGCCTTTGGAAATGTTAAGCGGCTACTCCACTCATGCCGGGCATTAAGTTTGGGCTGTTATTCCCAGCAACATTCAGAATCTCACTGTCGAGCGGGGACATACTTCGGTTTGAGGATCCAGCTAAAGCCAATAACTACGTTAACAAACACCTCAAGAAAGTTGTCACACCAGATGATGTTTGAAGGGACATATCCTACGTGAGTATGAGCCGTTGGCTAACAAGCCGTCATTTGTCAACACAGTGACTTGGACTACATTTCCCAGTAATGCACTGCGGTACAGCGCACTCGGCAGAAAACTCGCCTAGCTGTTAGTTATGGCTATGCTCCTCACTTTCTTGATATACTCTGTTCTTTCATACATGTTCAAGTTTAACTACGTCACCTTCCCTCAGGTAGCACGTTATTGTTTTTATAGCGATGACTACGACGGAGCGTTTAACGTGCCTTATTAGGGTTAATGCACGTGTCTCGTTTGGGGAGGCACTTCTGCTTGGAGGGGTGGGTGTGATGTGGCTGGGTTGCCACGGGGGAATGTTCTGTTCTGTGTTTCCTCTTGGTTTTGTGGTTGGTCTGCTAGGTCTGCATGTGCGGAACGTATACACTGAACACTGGTGTCTTGTTTTTTTACTTTTCTTTTTTTTCCAGTCTTTTTTTTCTATGCTCTTGTCATGGCTTCACCTAAGGTGTCACAGCAGAGTGGGGGTGGGATAAGATTTTGCAGCTGGAATTGCAGAGGCTTAAATAATCCTATTAAACGTAGTAAGGTCCTTCACCATCTTCAGCATCTAGGTGCCCAGATAATTTTTTTTACAGGAGACTCATCTTAAAATCTCTGAACATTCCAGACTGAAAAGTAACTGGATCGGCCAGACTTATCATTCTTCCTTTCCTGGTAAATCCAGAGGAGAAGCTATTATATTTCACAAGTCTGTCCCCTTTGTGTGTTCTAATGTTAATGCGGACATAAACGGTAGATATGTAATAGTCAGTGGCAAAATTCACAATATGCAAATACTTCTTGTTAATCTTTACGGCCCTAATTGGGATGATGATTCCTTTTTTAAAACACTTTTTTCCACTCTCCCAGATATATCCTCACATTTTCTTATTGTTGGTGGAGATTTTAATTGTTGGCTGGATCCCAACATGGACCGTTCCTCTCCTCGAACTTGCACTACCTCAAAAGCCGCTAAATTAATTCAGTCCTACATTGAACAACTTGCTTTATCTGACCCCTGGCGTTTTTTCAACCCCTCTGGTAGAGAGTATTCGTTTTTCTCTAGTGTGCATCATACCTTTAGTCGCATTGATTATTTCCTGGTTGACAATAGAATTCTCCCATCCGTAAAATCTGTTTCATATAATACAATAGTCATATCTGACCACGCACCAATTACTATGGATGTTAAATTCGAAGGGTTTGCTAACACCCGCCCCCCGTGGCGTTTCAATAACCGGCTACTCTCAAACAAAGACTTTGTGGATTTCATCTGTAAACAAATCGACTTCTTTCTCAGCATAAATATGACCCCTGACGTGTCTGTATCTGTGTTATGGGAGACTCTAAAAGCTTACATCAGGGGTGAAATAATTTCTTATTGCAGCTTTGAAAAGGAAATTAAAAAAGCAAAGTTTAATGAACTGACAAAACGCATTTCTCAATTAGATGCAATATATGCTACCTCTGTAGACACCTTTGAAGTGCTAGCCACAGATTACACAACAGAAATGCTATTGAAGTCAAAATATATTTTCTACGAACAAGGGGACAAAGCCAGTCGGTTGTTGGCTCACCAACTTCGACAGACTTTAGCAACTCAACAAATTCCGCAAGTAAACACAGCGTCGGGTGTGACTATTGATCCTATGAAAATTAACGACGAATTTAGAGATTTTTATATCTCACTTTACACTACTGAAAATACAGCAGAGAACTCCCATTTCGAAAGCTTCTTTAATGAACTTAATATACCCAGGGTTCATTCTGATACTGCTAATAATTTGGAAAGGGACATCACTGTTGAAGAACTCATTTCAGCAGCCAGATCCATGCAGTCTGGGAAGTGTCCAGGGCCGGACGGGTATACAGTTGAATTTTACAAAACTTTTATTAATAAATTAGCCCCTATATTATTAGATATGTTCAACGAATCATTTAAATCCCTTTCATTGCCCCAAACACTCACTCAAGCCTCAATTTCCCTTATTTTGAAAAAGAATAAAGACCCCCTATCCTGCGCTTCATATCGCCCCATCAGTCTTAAACGTGGACTCCAAACTACGATCTAAACTTTTAGCCCTACGTCTCGAGTCTATACTCCCATCCATAATTTCCCCCGATCAAACTGGTTTCATTAAAGATAGGTACTCCTACTTTAATTTAAGACGTTTGTTTAATACAATTTATTATCCATCTACCCTTACTGTTTCTGAAGCCTTGTTATCCCTGGATGCCGAGAAGGCTTTTGACCGTGTGGAGTGGGATTACCTCTTTTATACACTAAGCAGACTTGGTTCTGGTCAAAAATTCATTTCTTGGGTTAAACTTCTTTATTCTTCCCCAAAGCCTCAGTTAGGACAAACAATACATACTCTGAATATTTCCCCCTTCAGCGATCGACAAGACAGGGTTGTCCCTTGAGCCCTTTGCTTTTTGCTATAGTAATGGAACCACTCGCAATATCACTTCGTGCCAACCCCCTTATCTCTGGGATATCCCGATACGGTCTAGAACAAAGAGCCTCACTTTACGCGGATGACCTTCTTCTATACATTTCTGATCTACCAACATCCATTCCTGCTGTACTAACCACATTGAAAGCTTTTGGTTTTATATCAGGTTATAAGATCAATTTGGGTAAAAGTGAATTGTTCCCTCTGAATACAGCTACACGTAATCTACCCTTACATAGCTTCCCATTTAAAGTATCCCTTCACTCCTTCACTCATCTCGGCATTCAGGTAACAGGCAGGTTCAAAGATCTTTTTCATGCCAATTTTGTCCCCTGTTTAACACGTATGCAGAAAGACTTTGATCAATGGTCATTACTCCCCTTGAATTTAGCCGCTCGGATCAATTGTGTGAAAATGAACACTCTCCCTAAGTTCTCCTACTTGTTTCAATGTATCCCTGTTTTTATCACTCAAAAATTTTTCAGGAAAATTGACAGTTTAATTCTGGAGTTCATTTGGAATAAAAAAAACCCTAGACTGCGTAAGGAATTCCTACAAAGACCTAAGTCTTCTGGAGGAATGGCCTTACCAAACTTTAGGTTTTATTACTGGGCTACAAATCTTAGAATTGTACAACACTGGATCAGATCTGATTCTCTTTACCCCCACCCCTCTTGGTTAGCTATGGAATCCCTCTCCTTGAGGCCTGTGTCCTTGTTGTCTTTGGTGCACTCCCCAGTTAGTAACCCGTTCTCCCCCTATGTTAAAAATATTATTGTTAAATCTACCATGAAGATTTGGAACCAATTCAGGCGGAATTTTGGGTTACATACTTTCTCAACCTATGCTCCTCTGGCTGCAAATCCTATGTTTCCTCCCTCGTTATCTGATGGTGGTTTTGCAATTTGGTCCAACCTGGGCATTAAAAGGTTTAGAGACTTATACATTCAGAATGTATTTGCATCTTTTCAACAACTTCAGGAACTGTTCTCTATCCCTAAGAATCATTTTTTCCGATATCTGCAAGCTCGTAGTTTTGCTCATAAAACATATGCCCAATTTCCGAACCTGCCTGCTGACACAGTCTCTGATTTTTTCTTCACTCAATTCCCAATCATGAGAAGAGGTATGATTTCTTATATTTATAGTCAAATCCAAACGATGTCTTCAACCTCCTCAAATACTGTGAAAACTGTTTGGGAGGAGGAACTGGGTGAAGGCATATCAGATGAGTTCTGGGGAGATATTCTTAAGTGAGTTCACACTTCATCTATCTGTGCCAGGAACGGCTTAATTCAATGCAAAGTGGTTCACCGCACTCATTGGACTAAAGTTAGACTCTCAAAAATTTATGATACGGTTGATCCTTCTTGTGAAAAATGTCACCAGACGCCGGCAAATCATGTCCACATGTTTTGGTCCTGTGTTTCTTTGTATAATTATTGGACGGCAATTTTTGAAACTCTATCAGAAGTAACTGGGACACTCTTACAACCTAACGCAATGACTGCCTTGTTTGGAATATCTCTGGTGCCCTTACCTAAATTGCAACTAGATGTAATCGCCTTTACAACTTTATTGGCTCGATGCCTCATTCTTTTAAGGTGGAAATCAACATCACCCCCTTCTCACACAATGTGGGTCAAAGAGATTTTTAATAATTTAAAGCTGGAAAAAATTCGGTATACATTAAGAGGATCCTCAAGTAAATTTAGAGAAGTGTGGGCCCCTTTTCTTGTTTACACAGAAAGAATCGTTTTCCCAGTTGTTCCTGAATAGAATTATGCTTTATCCTGCTGCAAGCCTCTGCTTGTTTACCTAGCCTCTTTTTTTGAAAAATTATAACAATGTCTTTTTTCTTTCTTTTTTTTTTATTGCATCCTGTCTTCCTATCCCTACTCTGTTTTAAAGACTGAGATTACTATTATTATTTTATGTAAGAGCATGACCTTGATCCACTGTATGACCAGACCAACCACCCTGTTTTAATGTTGCTGTTTCTGTTTATTTTTGTATGATTGATGAAAAGCTGTAAACACTGCCACTTACAAATGCTGTAAACCTCTGACCTTTTTGTGTCTAAAATTTAATAAACAAAACTGTGAAAAAAAAAAAAAAAAAGAAAACTGACAGCATGAAAACTGCTGATGCACTGCTGTTAATATTCAGTGGAAATATACATAATAACACTGACATAATAACTTACACAGTCCATGGTGTACTTCAGAATCAACTGACTCTAAAAGTTTCTTCACCCTTATCAATGTTGTGCATGTTCATATATCTTCAAAGGAACAACATCACAAATCCACTCCCGTAACTAACAGACAATAAGACTTGGCATCTGTGTATATTTATACAGTTTTAAAACATAAATGTTCCTCTAATGCTACAGCAACACCGGACAAGAATTCGCAAAGACGAATGTTGAGATTACATACAAAGTCAATGCAAAGACGCTCTGGGCTCAGATTCGCCCGGTGGCACGTTGGACGATTTGGTGCAGCGCCAGTATGGAGCGTCCGGCGCGCTTTGGGGCGCCAAACGCCTTACGCCGAAAGTTAAAATATTGAACTTTCAACGCAAATTCGCGGACGCAGCCAATCAGCGATGACATTCCCCGACATCATTGATTCGATGACGATGATTCTCCGGCACCTGCTTCGCTCAAACCCCGCCGAAAGATGAAGGAGAGATTGATCTGCGTTGTTTTCCATCATCCGGAGCTATATGATTCGACATGTGTACTCTACAGAGACCGGAACAAAAAGGAGCAGGTTTGGGTGAAAGTCGCTGAGGAGACAGATGTTGAAAGTAAGTTCCGTAAATATTCGTTTCCAGTTAGATTTGCCTGCATGGGTCATAACTGAGTCCAACTGGCTTCGCTCTCTACTCCGCCTGCGCAGTGAGGCACGTTGCCCTCAGCTTGTCAAAATGGTCCGGCGTCCAGCCTTGGGCGCTATGTGCAGCGCATCACAGGCACTAAGCGTTTAAGTTTGCCAATTCGGCGTCCGGTGAGGCCGTAGCATAAGGCTGTGTTGACTATCTCTGATCACAAACATCATCTGGATACTTTATGGTAATTATCCACTTTTAGTTTTGTACATAGTTTGTATTGTACTGTGTTTGCTAAATCTGCCACCACGGCGCCATTAACAATGCTTTACACTCACACGTGGCGCTCAACCATTACGGCGGGCACAACAGTGTACATTGGCAGCAGAGGCTAGCGGCAGTTAGCGTCCTTATTTATGAATGTTCGCTTTATTGTAAACATATAAATCCGGCTCCACAACTTAGAAATAAACTTCAGATAACTAGCTAACTTTACTCACCTGCAAAACATACTGTATATAGAAGCAGTCTTTAATGAGTATCTGCTTTCCGTGCTGTTGTTCTGAGCACCTTATGCTGTGTGACTGAGCTCACTTCCTGTAATGCCAGGATTACTGCGCCAGTTAGTCTCATTGTCTCATAATTCCTTCAGGTGTAACAGGTGAGTGTTTTACAACTGCCACTAAATGTTTTAAGCTACATTAATGAAAAAAATAATAGTGGGTGGACCCAGTTAATGTTACAAACCACTAAAGAAAGAATTCTGGACATAATTTGAACCGATAAAATGTCCAGGGTGCCACACGCAGCTATAGGTTGTTTGCCGTTTTTTGTTCCAATTTCCTTATTTCGCAGAAAGAGTCTTAGAGGGGGTAACAGGTGGACGACCTTCACTTTTGCGTTGACTTGATGAAGTATCAGACATTAATACACATTGGTAGAATAAGTTTTGATGCCATTTTTTCACTTAAAGCTGTGGTCTACGTTTTGAAACCGCAGCCTGCCCCCCCTTCACTCACCCCTCCCCTCAGTGTTCCAAGATCCCGCCCCCAGCTCGTGTCGTCTCATAACAACAAGCCCCCTTGGACAGAGCTACGAGTGACTAGCATAATATATCAGCAGCAAACTCAATCAAAAACAGCTCAGCTCAACTGAAAGTATCAAACAAGACAGACATCCCCCTTGTAACACACAGCAGTAGCCATTTCAATTGGACCGGCGGCAATGCGGGTCCTGCGCCACCAGAGCGGAGCTGATTGTGGGGGAGGATTTATCTTTCTCGGTCTGTCCTCCCCAGCTCAGCTTACAATGCTAACGATTAGCGGCTAACAGGCTAACCCGCTCTGCTACAAGTCATTAGCCGGGACAGGCACAGACTAACCAGAGTTATTCAGCAGACATCTCCCACTGTAGTAAACAAAGCCATTACCTGATCAACCAGGGGCGAAATGGCCGATGCTGAAGGTCTGACGGCCAACTGAGGCCATTCGTTAGCCGTTAGCCCGCCAACAGGCCTCAACCCGCGGGCAGAGCTCCGTTGGGCCCCGGGAGAGAGAGAAGCGGCTTCCCGGTTTCGGCGCTAGGCTTTTCCTGCTCCATGATAGTTGAGTAGCTAACGCTGCTAGCTGCTCACCGGAGGTAGAGGGGAGGAGGCGGGACCATGGGCATGACGCTGCGTAGTGAGGGAGACAGGGGATTGGATGGACTCACGGACCAACTCACGGACCAATCAACACGTACATGCCTTCACGTTTTGATTGGTCAGCTAGTATGCAGCTTTTCAGCGAATATACTGAATGGATTTTTTTCGTTCTTTTTGGTCTTTATACTGTGTAGATAGGACCATAGGACCATAACAGCCTTATAAACGGTGTTATTAAGATGTACAAAGCTTCCAAATCGTAGACCATAGCTTTAAGTTGGAGGAAAGTTCAAAGAAACGGCTACCTCCTTGCCGCCAACTTGGCCTCAATGAGATGTCCGTTGATCAACCGCGGCTCGAGCTTAACAGTTACATAGTGCCAGGGGAGGTCTCCTGGCTGCACACACACACACACACACGCACACACACGCACACACACACACACACACAGAGGGACTATTCAATTTATTTTCTGACTTCCCACTGTTAGCCTTACGTGACGACAGTATGATAAGGAGTAAGTAACTTATTGTTAATTTATGCTGAGTTGGTTAAATAATAAAACATTTTTTACTGTTTGTTCTTATTTATAATAAATCGTCTTTACGCTTACTGAATGTTGGTTCTGTCTTGATAAGAGTTGTTTTTTCCTCCTTTTTGACTTGTCCAATGTGATCCTGTATGATGGATTGTCCTCTGCAGTTGGAGCCTGTTCACACTCTGCATTTTCATTGAAATAAATTGCAGCCAGGTACAGTTTATTAAAAGGTAATGACAGTTTTAAGTTAAATGAATTCTATTTTTACCTATCATTTTCCAAAACCTTGGAGGTATTATGAGAATTTTACACAAAAAGCAAAAGTTTTTCTTTTCAACTGACTCAGGGAGGTGATACAACACTGTTACTTTGCTGTTAGATGCAAGGAGATTTTCCATCAATTTGATGCACCAAAAACTCACAAGAAAATATTCTTTCATTGGCTACATTATACAGTATGGCAAAGTAAAAGCCTGCTGAACATGAGGTGAAATGTTATAGAACTGCAGGAAGCATGGATAAAAAGGATCAGTTAATTATGGGAACAGTCGGGGAAAAAAGATTACTTTTAACTCATATAGATTGCAGGTGATGTTCCATCAAAACAATAGCATACTATAGGTTCTGATGCTAGACCAAAACTAAGCACTTCTGAAAGCTTTTTAATTAAATAAAGTTTTTGATTATATTCAGGATATGACATCACCAATCACATTGTGAATGCTGTGACACTTCTCACTGTGGGCTTTGAACTGTTCGGTAACAATATCAAGTTTTGTGTATGTATTAAATGGTGTAAAAAGAGGAAGATGGACATCTAGTGTTAAACAGATTTGTATCTTTTTAAAAACTATCATCTGAAACAATGAAGTAAAAGGAGCTGTTTGATATATAAATTGAAAGCAACTGAACAGTAAAAACAGTTACATCTAAAATTGATACGTGATCTTTTGATAAATAATTGATACAAATAAAGCAACATATTTTAAACAGATGGTAAGTTCTAATATCCAACTAGGCCCAAGGTTACATACATTAACAGCGTGTTTAGGTCGTCAAACAACATCTAGAGTTGATAAGTACAAACAGATTGATACTGGTCATATACTTGGCTCGTCTTGGCATACCGAAGCACACTACAACAGGATAGCAGAGTTAGCACAAATGCTCATCACCTTGTAATAAGTGCAGAAAGTTTTTATATAGACAGTTTAGTACATGAAAACTACGCGTTATACTGTAAGTTATTTTATGTGTCTGATTTTGAAGGACAAAAATGGAAGTGTTGGTGTGTTGTTGGAAGTGACGTGAACGTGTTGGAGCTGAGAATTAAAGTTGGAACGTCTGGATGAAATTTCCCTCGTGTTTTTATTTTCTCTATTACAAACAGTTTAGGCGTCAGGAAAGACCCTCGGTTACATTGGTGGCAGCTTTGGGATAGTTCCAACTTCCTCCCATAGCAAGACAAGTGTGTGAGGTTAAGAACACTGTCTGTTAAAGAAACAGTCAGTAGCCAAAGTTAGCACCCGCTAACTCCGTGTAGCTAAGTTCCCGCTTCAAGTATACATAAGAGTAGCTCCAGCCTGAGGTCTGTGGCGATTGTTGGACCTCACCTGACCCTGCACAGCTATAAATTGTGACGTGAGAGAGCTAACGAACTGTGAAATAAAGGAAGATAAAACATCGATATGTGGAAATACGAGGAGGACCCGCTTGTCTGCAACGAGCGACGCGGAGAGAGACCTCTCTCCGGGAACCTGAGGATTGAACTACCGCCTGCCTTTGCTGGAGACGAACAACAAAGTTTTCCCTGCTGGGTCAGTAGCAGTGAGAGCACTTGTTGGAGGCTGTGGTGACTATAATCAGGAACTATCCAGGATTTTGCCAACACGAATAACCAAAGCTGCCTTTCTCCTGTGGGACAGTCTCCCTGCAGCCCTGCAAGCAGATTATTCAGCAGTGAAAGAGAAACTACAGGAGGCATTTGGACAGAGACATTTTCTCGACCGTTTCAGAGCAAATCTTGCAGCTCGCCCTCGTGCCCCTGAGAGTTTAGAAGTATATGCAGCAGAAATAAGCAAGCTGGTTCAACATTCCCAGGGTATGGTGACATTGCTCAGAAAGAAGAGAAATTTCGCAGATTTTTGGCTAGTCTCGACTCCCAGCTGAGAGCTAAATGTCACGAGCAGGGAGCTATGGACTTGGAAGAGGCCCTTATTATTGTGAGACGCTGTGAGATGGCCCGAGAAGTCTTAAAGATGGATTATGTAAACCCGCAGGCACGCCAGCCTCTTACTGGAGGTGCTGCAGCGGCCATGGTGTCATCCGTATCTGATGGAGGTGGGCTGTACAGAGCTATTGACAGACTAACCGACGACATGAGAGAAATGAGAATGGAAATGAGACGACTGGTGGAGGAAAACAACCGACTGCGATCCAGTACCTGGAGGGATGAATGGAAAACTCCTCATCCACCTCGTGTAGGTCAGTGTCAGTGTACCTGTGGAGAGCAAGACTGCCAGTCCCGTCGCCCCCGGGGTGAACTGAGAGGGCGTTCCCCTGATCGCAGCTGGCATGAACAGGGAGCTGAGCGAGGCTTCATAGAGAGACCAGACCACCGGATGCCCTACGATAACCGAGCCAGCTCTCCTAATTGGTGGAGCCCCAGACCCTCGAGGTCCCACTTTGATGAGGAAATGCAGAGGAAGAGAGGGGTGCGTTTTCTCTCTCCTAAAAGAGAAGATCCAGCTAGCCAGCCGGGAAAAGGGTTTTAGCTGATGTCACGGCCCGGACCTCAGCTGCTACATTGGAAGAAATGGAAGAAATGTCAGCAAAATACTCTTTGGTCCTTATTTTAGCATCTAGGAGATGACTGGGTCTTGATCGCTGAAAGTAATAGCGTTGTCTGGTCCTATGTATCAGGAATTCTGACTGTTTCTTTAAAATATTATTTTCTTTTGTTATAATTTCTCATTGTAATTCAACCTGCTGGGAACAGTTACTTTGCAAGATCAAATCTAACCTAACCAAGTCAGCTTCCAGAGCTTGTAATTTAGCTGTATTATCCTTACGCAAGTTTGACCACATCCCATAAAATTCTAGGATCATCAACTGAGCCTTGATTGTTGTCCAAAAACTTCTTGAGTTGGGACAAGAACAGATTTATAGGTATCATTTTTTTTTACCAAAGTGGTATTAAAGTTCCATCTAGCAGCATGTTTGGATAGGTAGCCCAAAGTTGCCCAGCAAAACACTGCTTTATGATCTGATCAAGCAATAGGGAGCAAGGTAACATAATCAATCCTGGTGAAGTGAAAAGAAAATCTATTTGTGAGAATGATTTATGTCTGACTGATAGAAAGAGTAATCTTTCAGGTGGATTAAGGGACTGCCACACGTCTTTTAAGGGATAGTTAAGTATTTCTCAGGTAAATTTCTGAAATGTCAATGCACTTTAAAACACTCATATGTAGTGTACTCTTAAACTGTAGTATTACTTTTTGATTTGAGTTCTTGTAGGTGGAGAAAATACCTTTTGTTCTTAGTATGGTACTTTCCTGTTAGCGGCTATTTCTATGTCACAGACTCTTAATCTTCAAAGACACTGAACTGTCCCTTTAGGCCAAGAGTCTTGGCCCATGACTTCAAAGCTGCAGTTGCTAGCTGTTGATCTTTAGAAGCATTCAAGCTAGATTGATCGTCCGCATACCACACTGCATTCATATCAACCCCCGCAGGTAAAAGAGTATTTAGGTAACTCCAGCATTTTCTGTGTGAGTGTATAGCCACTGCTATTCTTCCTGTACCATCTGCTCATACATCCAGCACTATAATTTTGAGATTACGTTTACATACAATAGCTACTCTTGTACTTTTTAACTCAGCTGAAGAGGAAGCAATTGTGTGGTAAAATCTTTTGGCCATTCGACCAGAGCCTCTACTTAGCAATTGTGTCTCCTGCAGAAGAGGCAAGTAAATTTTCCTCTGATGCAAAAGAGTAAGGATGCTGGTTCTTTTGTGTGGTGTATTAACCCAACGCAATTCCAAATCAAAATAGATAGGCCATTCATTACTGCTGGCTGAGTTCAAAGTGACTGCCCATTTGCCTGATGATAAAAATATAGTGCACGTAGTTGCAGCACACTGAGCCACAGCTGTGATCGATATGAGCATAAAATGTGAGTACCTCCTCCCCAATCAAAAGTTTTACATTAAAGTCCTGTTTCCCAAAGTATGATTAGAATAAAAACATCAACTTCATTCCCCATACCCCTTGGAGGTGCCCGAAGAATAACAAAATACCCCCAACTTTGCAAACAGTGAAGCTTAACATAACTAAACCAAAAAGAAAAATAGTTAAAACCCTTATATACTGATCCATGATCCAGTATGGATATGGGTTGTAAAGGGCTTTAGCTTCAACCCAGCACTTAAAAATAAGTCCAGGTCTCAGGTAGGGCTCGAGATGCCGGGAGTGAGCTGATGAAAAACTCCTCTCCTTTGCCTCAAACCATGTTTATGGCTTGGGTGAAAGCCTTTAGCAGCTTCATGGTGTAGCCGCTGTAGTCTGGTCAGGGAAAGCGCTGCGCCATGCCCTCGAAATGTACTGCAGAGCACTTAGCTCCCATTGCAGTCTGTCAGGCAAAATCCACTGCACGGGCTGTGGCTGTCTCAAAGATGTGTCTTTCCTGATTCAAGAATCTATAAAACCTCTTCAAGCTTCACTGGATTCAGTACAGCCCACGGTGTACACTTTTCAGGCAAACCTTACATGAATCAGTGGTTGGTGAGAACTTTGAACATGTAACTGAAACGGGCTGCATTCAAAGGAATAAAACAATCCTTGTCCCAGATCCAGCTGATCTACCCTGCTCATCTGCGTGTGATCCACGGGGTCGATGTGCACACTTTTGATTCACCTGATGATGCCCAGAAATTTTACGATCTGGAGTTTGGTAAAGAATGAATGTTTGGACTGCTCATGTCGAACTTTGCATTAGTGTTACAACTTCACAATTGCCAGTCAGGAAAATGTGTCCTGTTGTGAACTCTATCGTCTAACTAGGATTTACATTTACAGGATTTACAGGTACGGACAATCATGGATGTTTAACACTGGGTTAAGCTGTGCTGTGTAAGCACATGTTTGCAGTCCAAATAATATGCACCTTATTATTCTTATAAAACAACCTCCATGTTTACTTGGCCTTTTTTTCCTTTCTTTTTTAGTCCCCTTTCTTTCTTGAATATCTAACAGCTTGTAGTATTGTCATTACATTATCTGGTATTGTGAGATAAATACTTTGAGCTTCAGGAGCTGGGAGCCATCTTGTTTGGAGTTATACAGAGGTGTCTAATCAGAAGTTATTGTCCATAGTGTTTAGCCTGCAGCTTGCCTCTGTGAGAGGAACAAGTATAGGCATAGCTTTAATTTCTATTTTGTTGTTGTAAGGGTTGTGAGACTGGGCTATGGGAAAGGACACTCTTGTACTCTTTAAGTTTACCTTGTTTTTTGCTTATATTGGTTGCCGACCAAATTACATGCCTCGTTAGTGCCATCTAAACACTGTACTTTTATTTTTTTAATTATTCATTATTTTACCTATTCTGGTATGGATAACAGCTCTGGCACAGCAAAGACTGATGTTTGATTTA
Source organism: Scarus forsteni (assembly GCA_036419115.1). Classification (NCBI taxonomy): domain Eukaryota; kingdom Metazoa; phylum Chordata; class Actinopteri; order Labriformes; family Labridae; genus Scarus; species Scarus forsteni. The sequence goes on from JAZDUH010000359.1 coordinate 36,100,158, forward strand.
TTACATGGAATGTGAGGGGTCTAAATGGGCCAGTTAAAAGGGCAAGAGTATTCAACCACCTTAAATATTTGAAATGTGAAATTGCATTTCTTCAGGAAACTCACCTGTTGGTTAAAGACCACACCAGACTAAGGAAAAATTGGCCGGGTTAGATCTTCCACTCAAATTAAATTCAAGAACACGGGGAACATCCATACTGATACACAAAAGGTTTCAGTTTAAAGTAAAGAAAGTTAACTCAGATCCAAAAGGGCGCTTTATTATGGTTTCAGGACTGCTTTTTCACCAATCTGTGATTTTGGTCAGCGTGTACGTACCAAATTGGGATGACGAAACTTTATGGGGAAAATTGTGTCATTAATTCCAGATTTAAACTCCCATCAGTTGATCTCTGGTGGTGATTTGAACTGTGCTGTTAATCCAGCACTAGACCGCTCTAACTCCAAATCTATAAATCCCTCAAAAATGGCTAAATCACTATCCTTTCTAATGGATAGAATAGGTATTATTGATCCACGGAAATCTTTATTCCCACAGAAGCAGATCTTTTCTTTTGTTGGGATTCATGTTGTCTAAAGGAACATGTCCCTGCAGAAGCCTGAACCAAAGATTGGTTGATCATTCACCCCGAGGTTTCACACGAGGTGTGAACCCTCTGATAAGGACAGTAAGACCCTGCTCTGCTTTGCATTCTTGCTCAGTGAATGGAGTGAAGAGGACACAGGTCCTCTCTCTCTCTCAGCTCAGTCGTCCTTTCTGAATCACGGAGTGAAGAGGACACAAGTCCTCTCCCTCTCACAGCTCTTTCTCAGGAAACAACCTCAAGACTTTTTCCACAGTCCTGCTCAACGCAGACTGTTGCACCATAGGCAACACAAGAGCCAGCTTAAGGAACAGGAGTTCCTGATCAAAACCAGAAACAACACCACAGAGTTAGCATCAAGCTGCTAACTCAAGGGACAAAGGAGCAACCAGTGGACTTCAGAGTCAGGAGCTGAAGGAACAGACCAGCCTGGGACCCACTGAGAAACCACCAAACCTGCAGCTCTGGACTTTGCAGAGCAGAACCTAAAAGGACACCTTTTCCTCCCATGGACTTGGTAATATAACTGGGCCTTACAGAGTTTAGCATAGCACGGCTAAGCACAGGACTATTCAGTTTTACAATCACAGCATTGCTTTATGGATATGTTCTTAGAGCTTTAAGCTATAACTTACTTCTGCATAGTTTAATATTACTATTCCAGGTAGAGGCATCAACCTAACACAAAGAGACCAATTTTAAACTCCACCACTCCCCATGTGGTCCTGGTCGTAAATGCCTTTGATCAATGCAGTGTTAAGACACCCTTTAGAGGCAGCCATCTTGCCTTTGTCTTTTACACACACACACACACACACATTTACACACACTCACACACACTTAGACATAGGATTTTGTTAGCTTAGGTATTGAATGTTTCCAGGGTTTTTTTGTTAATAAATGATTTTAAACACAAAGTCAGTTGCTGGTCTGTTAATGTTGTATAAGAGTGAATCTTGCCAACCTCTTCTCTGCAGAACTCCCAAATCCTTTAACTTTGACTGACAATTCATTAGGTAACTTTGGTTATTTTTATTAAGTTCATTATAAATCATGGTTCCAAATTAATAGTCAGTAACCTTAATGAGACAAACTTAATAAATTGACTATCATTTCTCCTTTATAGGTGGTTCCTTGAGGTTTAATGTAAGTTAAATCCCATTACTTAATTTAATTATTTCTGATTGCCAATATTATTAAGTAAAACAGTGAATAGTTGTCCACTGATCATAAAGCACAACACTTTTTTTCTTCAGTACATCACTCTTAATAGCAGAATAGATTATTTCCGACCATGCACCTTTAATATTAGATCTTTCATTCCCTAATAATGTTAAAGAACGTCCCCTTTGGAGGCTGGACAATTCTTTAATGTCTGATAAAAACTTTCGTGAATTAATATCTACAAAAATTGATGAGTTTATTGAGTTCAATAAGAAAGACGATATTTCACCAAGTCTGCTTTGGGAAACACTTAAGGTCATAATCAGAAGGGAGAGCTTACTCAACTAAAACTAGTAAGATGAGAAGAAGAAAAAAAGATGAGCTAATCAAGTCCGTGCACATGGTGGATGCACAATATTCTATCTCCCCTTCCCCTGAACTTTATAAAAAAAAGCTTGACCTTCAAACTCAGAAGACAGAGCAACTCTTGCAAAAAAATCCCATGGTTTTGTTTATGAGAATGGTGAGAAAGCAGGTTGTCTTTTAGCACACCAACTCAAATGTCAATCAGCCACTCAACAAATTCTCAAATAAGAACACCAGATGGAGAATTAACCATATAGAGCCTAAAGAAATAACAATAAATAACAATAACAATAAATCACATTTTATTCAAGTCTTTACAAATCTGAAACAACAGATGACTATACTGAAATGGCTAACTTTTTTGATGACCTGCAATGCCCCACAAAAAGTTCAGCACACCGGACCGAGACTGAACTCCCATCAAAGGAAAAAGAAATCAGTAAAGCAATAATGACAATGCAAAGGCACCTGGCCCAGCTGGCTACTCTGTCGAGATTTATAAAATATTTTCCAAAAAACTCCTACTTAAACCAGGTAAAGATAGTTCAGAGTGTGCTTCATATCGACCCATTTCCCTTTTCCATAATGATGTTAAGATTTTGGCCAAAGCCCTTGCATTGTGATTAGAAACCCCAATGGATGATGTGATTTCTGCTTTCATTACTAAAAGACACTCATTTACTAACATTCTTCGGCTCTTTAATACAACATATTTTCCTGCGTCCAGTGAGTCTCCAGAAGTGGTTATCTCGCTGGACGAGCAGAAAGCCTTTGATAGAGTAGAGTGGGAGTTTTTATTTACATGTTTTAAAAAATTTGGTTATGGTCCTAATTTTACTTCTTGGATGAAACTTTTACATACCTCTCCAAAAGCCTCTGTAGTCATAGATAATAAACGGTCTTGTCTCTTCCAGCTTTCAAGGGGGACCCGTCAAGGATGTCTAATCAGCCCGCTGTTGTTCACTTTAGCCCTAGAGCCCTTATCTATTGCACTCAGGTCATCAACATCAATCAGTGGAATTCAGAGAGGAGGGGTAGAGCACCATTTATCCTTATACGCAGATGATTTATTACTTTATGTAACTGATCCCATCAGAAGCATTCCATGTATTATTGACTTGCTGAAGAGATTTGGTATATTCTCTGTCTATAAGATAAACTTTAGCAAAAGCGTGTGCTTTCCTGTTAGTGACCCTGCTCTCCATATAAAGGAAGATAATTTCCCTTTCCAAATGTCTAAAGCTGGCTTTAAATATTTAGGTATTAACATCACCAGAGATTTTTAGACACTACATCACGAAAATTAGTTGTCACTGCATGAAAAAGTTAAAGAAGACCTAAAGTAATGGAAAACACTTAATTTGACTTGGCTGGAAAAATGAATTGCATTAACATGAAAATGCTTCCCAAATTTCTGTACATGTGTGTCCCCCTATATCTGCCCAAATCTTTTTTTAAATTGATTAATAGGGTTTTCGTCTCCTTTTTATGGAATGGTTAAAACCCTAGACTTAGGCTAGAACTACTGCAGAGGCCAAGAACTCATGGTGGTTTGGCTTCACCAAATCTTTGTCATTATTATTGGGCTGCAAATGTCCAAAAGATTCTGTATTGGCTGCACACTCAAGACGTAGGTTGGTGTCAGCTAGAAGCTACATCTTGTATCTCAACATTACTTGTAGCACTGGTAACCTCAAGTTTCACAACTGACAAAAAACCCAGTTGTTTCCAATACCCTCCGTATATGGGTTCAATTCAGGAAATATTTTGGGTTCCATCAGTTTCTTAAAACAAGTCCTATTTGTAATAACCATCTCTATTCCCCTGCTGCATTAGATCCTGCATTTTTAATGTGGCAAAGACATTGTATCTCTAAATTTAGAGACATGTACATTAATGGTGTATTTGCTAGTTCTGAGGATCTCTTACGTAAATGTAGCCTTCCCCAATCCAGTTTATTCTGCTACTTTCAAATTCGGCACTTTTTTCAGCACCAGGACCCTAACTTTCCAAACATCTCGTCTGCCCCAGATCTTGTTATCATACTGCAGCTCTCTGTTACTTAAAAATCTCTGACCTCCAAAATATGCTCTTATATTACTTCCATTAAAAATGTGTCCCTTCAAGAAATTAAGGCAGACTGGGAGAGAGAATTAGGAGAGGTCATCGAAGAAGACACCTGGAAGTGTGCTCTACAAAGAGTAAATGACAGTACTTCTTGTCCCAGATTGAATATCATACAGTTTAAGGTTCTCCATAGGGTTCATTTCTCCAAAGAAAAACTTGCTTAAATATACCCCAATTAAATTATGGATGTGACAGAAGTAACAACATCCCTGCCAACTTAACCCATATGTTTTGGTCGTGCCCTGTTCTGATAACCTTTTGGACAGGGATCTTTAAAATGCTGTCACAGGTACTTTGAGTTAACCTCCAGCCTGATGCCACAGCAGCTTTATTTGGTATCACAGAAAAACGACATTCTGATCTGAGGAAGAGATACAAAGACATTATTGCCTTTACAACACTGCTTGCACGCAGAAGAATATTATCACACTGGAAATCACCAAATTTGCCCAAATTATCAACATGCTTGAGGGACTTGATGAATTTTGTTCAACTAGAAAAGATAAAATTTTCACTGAGAAATAAGAGCAAATTTCATTTCATATGGGACTCAATTCTAACATATGTAGGTGGACTGCATGTCTTACCTGACAGCATTTAGTTGGCTCCTCTTGTTAGGGGTAGCTGTCTTACACTAATTCCAGCCCATCTCAATATACCATCTGTATACCTGTTTCTTCTCCTAAATGTTGGTACCACTCCCAAAATATTTTGTGATCTTTTTTTTATTCATGGTATTATTTGGTTTCTAAGTTGACTATAGTATGACCTTTTTTCAAAAAATCTATTTCTTTTTTGTTATTTTTCTTCCTTCCCTTGCATTTCATCCGCAGCCGTTTCCAAACCTCGTAAATTCACTGTTGTTGAGAAAGCACTAGACAGGAAGTTGACGTGTGGAGTATCAGGTAAACAGTCGATCAGAGTATCACAGAGGCAACATGACACCATGGACAAAGACGAGTGAATCGTAGAAGTACAGAAATACACTATATTGCCAAAAGTATTTGGCTTGACTCGCATATGAATTTAAATGACATCCCATTCCTAATCAATGGGGTTCAATATGATGTCGGCCCACCCTTTGCAGCTATAAGAGCTTCAACTCTTCTGGGAAGGCTGTCCACAAGGTTTAGGAGTGTGTTTATGGGAATTTGTGATCATTCGTCCAGAAGAGCATTTGTGACAGGACAAGAAGGCCTGGCTCTCAGTCTCTGCTCTTGTTCATTCCAAAGGGGCTCAATTGGGTTGTGCAGGCCAGTCAAGTTCATCCACACCAGACTCGGTCATCCATGTCTTTATGGACCTGCTCTGTGCACTGGTGCACAGCCATGTTAGAAGAGGAAGAGGCCAGGTCCATACTGTTCCCACAAAGTTGGGAGCATGGAATTGTCCAAAATGTCTTTCACTGGAACTAGGGGGCCAAGCCCAGCTCCTGAAAAACACCCCCACACCATAATCCCCTCTCCACCAAACTTTACACTTGGCACAATGCAGTCTGACAAGTATCGTTCTCCTAGCAACTGCCAAACCCAGACTCATCCATCAGATTGCCAGATGGAGAAGCGCGATTCGTCACTCCACTGCTCTAGAGTCAAGTGGCAGTGTGCTTCACACTACTGCATCCGACGCTTTGCATTGCACTTGGTGATGATGCAGCTGCTCCGCCATGGAAACCCATTCCATGAAGCCGCCTGCGCACTGTCCTTGAGCTAATCTGAAGGCCACATTAAAGGGCAACTCCGGTTTTTTGACACCTGGACCTTATTTATAGGTGTGTGCATGCTCATATACTCACTCAGACAAACATCGTGCAGCTCGGAGTCCTTCAGAAGTTATTTAGATCCAACCGATTTAGCCGCACTTAGCGGGGGCCACGGCAAGGGAGCTTCAGCGCGGACATAATCTCTGCAAAATTGCTCGCCTCTACCACAGCCCGGTTTGTCATTGCAGAGAAATCCTCCAGAGTAGTCAGACATATATTCCTGGATAGATCCATACGCGTGTCAGCCGGTCTCAAGTCCCACTCTGAGCAGCTAACACACTCCTCTTCTTTGCTATAGGCGAACACTGTCCACAAGCGCACCACCAGTTCGCATTGAGTCGTGGACGTGCTCCTGTTTGTTGTTCTCAAGCCAGCTGTTCGTCTCTCTCCCTCCGCATTCTTCTTTCATGGAGCTCGTCGTCTGTGTACTCGGGCTCAAACCGGTAAGGACAACCGTCAAACTCAAGTCGTAGTCTGACTCTTCGACATCAGATAAATATTCTGCCATGTTGCTCAGCAATGCCGGCAAAAAGTAAATCAGCTGTACCTTTGTGTTGCGCGGCTATGATGTCATCAAAAGTTTGTTCACCAGGTCAGCTGACCCACCTGAAGACGGTAGACGAGCTGACTTTATGATAACACTGGCGATGGATGAAAAAATTTAGCCGAAATGAGCGATTTTGCAGAGATCATGTCCCGCGCTGAAGCTCCCTTGCCGTGGCCCCCGCTAAGTGCGGCTAAATCGGTTGGATCTAAATAACTTCTGAAGGACTCCGAGCTGCACAATGTTTGTCTGAGTGAGTATATGAGCATGCACACACCTATAAATAAGGTCCAGGTGTCAAAAAACCAGAGTTGCCCTTTAAGTTTGGAGGCCTGTAGCGATTGTTGGGAATAACTTTATGACTGTTCAAGGAGGACAGAGAATCTTGCATTCTGGGTTTGAACCCTTTTCTGATCATTTCACCTCTCATCTCTTAGAGGAAGGACTGCAGATTTCTTCTCTCAAACTGACCTCAGTCTGGACCAGAGACAGGAAGAGCCAGGGACAAAGGTAATTTCTTTAAGACTTTTAAGGTGCGTTCACACCAGACGCTACCTGTACTACCTCGGCGATCACTCTCCATTCAAAGTCAATGTACAGCTGCGATGGGGCGGGGCTAACCCTCATGCGATGCGACAGCCGGCGACAAGACGACCACTTCACTCGTCGCGTGATGTCAAAGTTAAAAAAAAGTTGATCTATTCAGGCGATGTCGTGTGTGGCTGTGTGGCATCAGCAGTTATTCATCCGGACTACAGGGTAGATGACTTCCTTCTAGGCGGAACTAATCTCAGTGAGGACATTTGCAGACGGACCGCGGTAAACTCACAGATAATGCTGCTGCATCATCAGCTGCAGAGTTTTGTGTCTGATAAGTGAGTGAAAAGGATACATCTGGAATAATGTCCGCTTATACACCCTATCAAGTGATATATGATATGATCGCGGGCTCGAGCTCGAGCGGACGTGACGTCACCGACCGTCGGCCAACGCCAACGGCGACCAAACAGGTATTTATGGACGCGCGACGCTACATCTATGGGCGACGCGTCTTTGGTAGCTGGGTCGCTTGCGGTGTGAACGCACCTTTATTCTGTTAAGGACCCTTTAACAGACCTGCTTTTGGCTGAAATCCTTGAATTATTTACAAAGACCATTCATCAAAATATTAGAGCGGGAAATTCCTGTTACTAATCTCCTAAAACCAACCTCCCTGGTTGACCTGCTGACCCCTCACAACAGTTCACAACTGTTAAATTGATGCTCTTTTCATGGACCACAGTGCCCTCATCTGAACTGGTGACAGCTGCTTCTCAGAGATATACAGTTGCAGGAAAAAGTATGTGAACCCTTTGGGATTACTTGGATTTCTGCTTAAATTGGTGATAAAATATGTTCTGATCTTCATCTAAATCACATCAATAACCGGGGGCCTCGAAGTGGGTGGCTGCCTGTGGGTCGCTGCTCTGTGGGGGTGATTCGGGGCCCCCCTTTGGGCCTTGGGCGGCGGTCTCCGGCACTCGCCTTGGCCCTGGTTCTCCGGGGGGCGGGGCGTAGCCGCGACCCCACTGCCGCGTGCCCACACTCCGCCCCACCTGGCCTTGCTGTAGTTGGGGGGGGCCTGGGCCCGGCGCTTGGCTCCTGGGGGGCTGGGGGCCTCTGGCCTGCCGCGGGGGGGTGGGGATGGTTGGGCGTTTGGGGTGGGGGTGGCTTGGGGCCGGGTGGACGGGTGGTGGTGGTGCTGTCTGCGGTGGGGCGGCTGCCCCGGATGCCCTGGTGCTGTCCCTTGGTGCTTTTGCGGGGATGGGTTGGTGCCTCCTTGGGTTCTGGGTCTATGTCTGGGTCCTGTGGCTCTGGTGGCCGTGGGGTGAGCTCCAGGTGCCCTGGTGGCTCTGGGGGGGGCCCTTGGCCGCGGTCTCCCGGAGTATGGGTGGCTACTTGGGTATTCGGTGACCACCTGACACGCATGTGTGTATAGACACTCAAGCTCCTGTTGAGACTAACTCTAAAGAAGCGGTTGGTCCCGTCAGAACATGCTGAGTTAGGCACTCCTACGCATCTCCTCACCTCCTATGTCTCTTCCATAGGACCCTCCCCACCCCCTTCCCTCATCCACTACCCGAACCAGGGTCTTCCTCCCTTTCCTACCCCCCTCCCAAACCCACTACCCGAACCAGGGTCTGCATCCCCTTCCCACTCCCACCCCCTCCCCACACCCACTACCCGAACCAGGGTCTTCATCACGTTCCAACCCTCCCTATCCTAACCCACTACCCGAACCAGGGTCTTTATCCCTTCCCAACCCCCCCTCCCACACCCACTACCCGAACCAGGGTCTTCATCCCTTTCCTAACCTCCCCTCCACCTCCACTACCCGAACCAGGGTCTTCATCCCACTCCCCCCCCCACACACACACTCTCTACACATGAGCCACCCTCTTCATACACACCACATACTTCCAGTATGGATTTGCATCAGCACAGCACTCGAACTGTCTTAAACTAGCTACAGTACCTGTTTGTTCTTCTCCCAGTTGTCTTGTCTTGTCCTGTCTTGTCTGTCACTATTTCCCCTTCTTTCACACTGTGGTGTGGCACGGCCCTCTCCTTCAGCTCCCATCAGGGGTTAAATAAAGTTTTATCTGATGGAGTAGCTTACGGGGAGGGCTGGTGATGGTCACTATAGCAGTGAATCATATTCACATATTTCTCACTGCTAGAAAAAAAATGCATTGGTCTTTCCAACGCTGCCACCGGACACAGTGCTCAGCTGTAAAGATAATGCAGACAAGGGGAAAAAAAAAATAAAAATAAATCACATCACTAGACAAACACAGTCTGCTTAAACCAGTACAGCACAAAAAATTCTTCTGTACTAAACTGTTTCAGTTCAGAAATATTCCTGGGATGTCTGGTGTGAATCGCTCTTTTGAGGTCATGCCACAGCATCTCAATCACTTTGGGGTCAGGACTCTGACTGGAACACTCCAGAAGCCATGTTTTCTTCTGTTGAAGCCATTCCATTGTTGATTTACTTCTATGCTTTGGGTCGTTGTCCTGTTGCATCACCCATCCTCTGTTGCTCTTCAGTTGGTCGAAAGGCGGTCTTAAGTTTTTCTGCAAAATGTCTTGATAAACTTGGGAATTCATTTTTTTCATGAATAACAGCAATCCGTCCAGACCCTTAGGCAGCAAAGCAGCCCCAAACCTTTTCCTGCAACTGTATATGTAATGCTGGTATATATAAAAAGCTTTTGTTTTATTTCATGTTTAGAATAAGATTTCTATACTCTAGGCTTGACAAGTATAACCTATAATGATAAAGAAGCCTATGCATTTAAGTTTAATCATATATATCGCTTGTTTATTTGTGTTAGAAATCATGTTTTTCTTACTATGATACCATGAGTGTTTAGTATCCTTATCTTCACTATGAAATTGTCTTTCGTTTTATGAAAGTCACATTTAGTTTTAACTAAACAATAAGTTGATAAAGTTTGATACGGCTTGGATAACTCTGCCTCACAATGACAATGCCCCTCAGTAAACAGGAAACAAAAGAGCCCCGCTTCTCAGTTGTGTTGTTAGTTGTCCAGTCCAGTTAATTGTCTTGTCTGGTCTACTTTTTGTCTTTGTCCTCGTCCATCTTGTCCAAGTCTTCTCCTTGTTCATGTTTCTTTGTTTTAAGTTTTTGTACACGCCCGTAAGTTTTCTTCAGAAGTCACCTGAAACTCTCCAAAGAAGTTACCTTAAAGTAAATCACAATTCTTGTTTATTTACTTTGGAGGCATGTCTTTTGAGCTAGAGAAGAGAATAGCAGTTTTTCCTTTTATTATATTTTCTGCTAATCAAGACCTCCAAGCCCAGTTCCACCTCAAAAACATCCTTTCTACAAGAATATAGGCAGATAGAAGTGGAATAAATCAAGAAGCTGTATGGTAGGGACCAGCAAAGGGACCTTAGAGAAGCAAAGTGAGGTGTTGCTTATTTATTTTCTCAGTCTATGACATGTTTTATTTACGTGTGTCATCGCATTCATAGTGTGAGCTGTCTGACAGAGCAGTGTTGAGAGAAGCATGGACACAAAACACTTGTCAAGGTTTCAAAATTTAATTTGTTTATATTTAAATCCATAAAAAGTCTGAATTTATGGATGGCACATAAATTAACTAATTAAATCTGTCATACACATGGTTTTAAATGGACAGTTCAGTATTTTTGTAGTCTGGTTGTATCAGGTACTAGACAACAGTCAGGGGAATGGCTGAAAGGCTCCAGCAGCCCTGTACCTTCAAGTAGAATGAGCTTAGACTAACAGTAAGGTGCTCTGCTGTTAATTGGTACAGTTATGTTGTGTAACACAGATCTGCATTGGGTAGAACTTCACTGGCTGTTGTCAAGTATTTATTGCTCTTTTTTGCACCTATTGTAAAGCACTTTGGTTCACCGAAAGGGTTGTTGTAAAGGGCTGTATAAATAAAGAACATTTATATTTACATTTACATTTTACAAGTACCTGATTCAACCCAACTTAAAAAAACACTGAACTGTTCCTTTAAGGCTGCATCAAAAAACTGGAACATTTTCCGGGAAACATTAATCCACATGTGGAAACAGAAAGGTTTCTCCACTGTTAAAGTGGTCTTGGCACAATTTATGTTTCAATCCCAGAACTGCAGTCTGGTCATTGTATGGTGTTAGTATTTGTATGAATATATTTAACCTTACACATAAATCCAAGAACACAACACAGGTGGTGGTCACAGAGTGGCTGAGGCGTCATCCAACATAGATCTCGCGCAAGGTCATACTGCAGCTGGCAGAAGACAGTCTAGGCGGTCACATCATATTTCAGAGGGGATGGCTGAGGTTAATTTTACTTCCATATTGTGCATTCCTGTCCCCTTGTGGTGATGTCATGTAGAGGTCAGTATGTAGCAGATCGAGGGTCTGATCCTAGTTCAACAGTCAGAGAATAGTGAGTTGAGGAGGAGAGTCGAACTAACACCATACTGTGGAAATGCATTATAAGAGCACTGGATAACTGTAATGCTGACAAACTGTCCGGTTCACTGGCCTTCATCTTCATAGTTACTGCTGGGTGCATGAGTTTCAGTCTACAGATGAAGAGGAGCATTGCCCTTCATCTTCAACCTCCTCCCCATCTCCTTCAGCCTGTTTCTCAATGGGATCGTCCATCAGCATTTTCAGTCTGATCGGGTTATGCAGAGCTCTAAGGACGGAGAAATCAGACAAGAAACATCAAATACTTTCATGAGTTTAACCGTATTAATGTGAGATGTTCTGACAGATTAGCTCTGAAGCTGATGACTTTCAACACCAGGGACTTTGACAATGACATGAGCTAAAGCAATCCTTCACAGCTGTCCTATAACGAGAATCACAACACTACTGTCACATGAAACATGCTGACAGCCACAGATTGGTGACAGGACTATGTTTGAAAAACCAGGGAAACTCTACTTTTCTCATGAAAATGGTATCCTTTATATTTTTGCTAGTGAGTTAAGATTTTGGGTGTTTTTTACGTAAATTGATGAAGGATAATGTGGATGGAAGTGGAGGGGGAGGCAGGGTCTGAAAACAATTTTTGGACTCATCGGAAAGAAACATTTATGATCCAATCATTTAATTTTAGATCAGGAAAATAAAACAAGGTCCTCTACTTGAGCAGACTAAAGAGATATGGCACGCTGTTTGTATTTTTTGTTATAACCATGTAATGACTGCTTATTTATCTTCCAGAAGAGAAGATAGAAAAGAAGATAGAAACGGTTCTCACTGAATTAAAAAACCTTCAGAGAGAACACAAGCTGCTGCAGGATTACAGCAAAAAACAATCTGAGATGATCAAACAGCTGGAAGCGCGAGTCGAAGACCTGGATCAACAAACCAGGCTGAATGAAGTGATCGTAATCGCATAAAGATCAAACCGCGCTCCTACGCGAAAGCGCTGACAAACAGACGGGCAGGGGAGCATGAGAGTGGACAAGACGAAAAGGACATCAAGACGGTGGAGAGACAGGTGGCTGACTTCATGGAGTCAAACAAAATCGAGATGGATTTCAACAACGCGGAATACTGTCACCTCATGCCCTGGAAAGGGGCAAACGGCGGTAAAGTTGTGAAACTGAGATTCACAAACAGAAAACACAAGATAGCGCTGCTGAAACAGGGCCCAAAACTGAAAGGCACAACGGTGTTCTTCAATGAAAACCTGACCAAGAAAAATGCAGAGATGGCAAAGAAGGCACGAGAGCTAAAAAAGGCCGGAAAGATAAAAACCACCTGGACGGCAAACTGCAAAATAGAACAAATGAAGACGGTGCTGGTCAAGAGCATGGAGGATCTGGACAAATTTAAAGACTAAATGGATAACAAAAGCTTCAAAACCTCAACACAATCTGAGGAAAAGGAGCTAATGAACTGTAACTTGGAACATGGACATTTGGATTTAACTGACTGGATCAGAAAACATGGGCATCGGGATTTAATAAAAATTCAAAATGTTGACCAGAACTGTTCGGACTGCAATAACCCAAACATAAACATCGACCCGGATAACTGTTTTTATGGCAACAAATCGATTAATTGCAACTACTACATGGAACATGATTATAATACAAGAATTAACTGGGACAACAAGCTGAAAATCATCCATTTTAACAGCAGGAGCCTCTACACCAATTTCGATCAAATAAAGGAATACCTAATGGACTTTAAAGGAAAAGTTCGGTTCCTGCAGCTTTTACATTGTTTATAGAATGAAGAACAACAATATACTCACCCAGAAGGCTTTCCTGATGCAAACGGTGCTTCGGGAGATATTTAGATCCAAAATCGAGCAGTGGACACGGATATAATGGTAGCCTGTAGGGCATAGATCGCCGCTCCTAAAAACTGCATTAATCGTCCAAAAACTCATGTTTTTCCACCAATATTCCATCATGATTCGCGCCGAATGGACCGCCATTGCAGCCTGTGTCTCTCCACACAGCGCTGTGTGGCTGAACTAACCTCTGAACTGACGAGCTGTTTACATGCCCTTTGCGCATGCGCAGTGGGGCTCATTGTTTCAGGGAAGATCGGCAGCTACAAATCAACTTTCTTCTTCCAGTTTTGTGCAAAATGGACGAATGTCTATGGGATGAAGATGTTGTGGAGGAGGACTTTGAATATGATGGACGTCCTTACAGTTTGGAGCCACAGTATAAAGATAAGGAGCTCTTAGAAATGAGGAAGCGATCGCAACGCTCCAGAGAGTACTGCGCATGCGCGAAGAGCATGTAAACAGCTCGTCAGTTCAGAGGTTAGTTCAGCCACACAGCGCTGTGTGGAGAGACACAGGCTGCAATGGCGGTCCATTCGGCGCGAATCATGATGGAATATTGGTGAAAAACATGAGTTTTTGGACGATTAATGCAGTTTTTAGGAGCGGCGATCTATGCCCTACAGGCTACCATTATATCGGTGTCCGCTGCTCGATTTTGGATCCAAATATCTCCCGAAGCACCGTTTGCATCAGGAAAGCCTTCTGGGTGAGTATCTTGTTGTTCTTCATTCTATAAACAATGTAAAAGCTGCAGGAACCTAACTTTTCCTTTAAGAACCCTTTTGACATTATTGCAATAACTGAAACATGGATTAACAAAGAGAAAGGTATGAACTTTGAATTAGAAGGATATAACCTTGTCTGTATATGATATATGAGTAAATGACATATGACAATACTTAAGGGTGTAAAATCTAAGATATAAAGACATGGAGGATGGTGAAACAAAACATGTGGGTTGTTTGGTCTGTAAGACAGCAGGAAAGACGAAATGTACCAAAACAATGATAATGAATGTTGTTTGGTCTGTAAGACAGCAGGAAAAACGAAATGTACCAAAACAATGATAATGAATGAACTGATGGTGTAGGTCAAGTGAGGCAGCAGAACAGTGCAGGAGCACGCCTGGGTGAAGAGGAGAGTGACGACAAGTCACACGTTTAACAAATGTTCGAAATCTGGAAAAAACAAAAGCAACACGGACACACCACCCCAACATCACTAACCAAGACTAACAACAACAAAAAAAGACAGTCATGAATTACGCCTTCCGTGGAACAAAGGATTGGTCATAATAGGTCAAATATGGACACTAAAAGACAAATAAAAATTTATCATAATTTGATGATATGTGGAAAAGAGGAGAGTAAATATTGAGAAAATGGGGACAAGACTAGATAAGCTTTGCTTCTCCCGTCTTCCCTTTCGGACATGTACAATGTGATCAACTATTGACAATGTGTGATGCTGTATAACTGTGCTGACGTGACCGAAATAAATAAATAAATCAAATCAAATCAAATCAAATACTTATTATTGAAACTTCTTTACTCCATGGTTGTCAAACAGAAATTCAATCTGAGATGATTTACTGTGTTCTGACAGATTCTCCAGTTTTAGATATTTAAATGTGAGTATGCATGTACATATGTATGCTCTCACGGTGACCTTCTGCCATACCTCTCTGCACCTGTTAACTATATATGCACTTAACATTAAGGATATGGGTTGGTTTTGCAACAGAACTGTATGAATATAATCACCTATTGATGGATGACCATGGGATGTCATGTTTGCGTCTGTCTTTTTTGTTCTTAGTTGATGTTTTGTTCGTCTTGTCTTGGTTTTGGAGATTTTTTTTTTGTTTGTTATACTGTTCTGTTAAATTGAAAATTTATTTAAAAAAAAAAAAAAGCGTTCAAAAAGAAGAAGAAAATAAAACGTGTAAAGAAAATAAGGTCAGTATAAAGTATGGATCCATCCTGCCTTGGATCAGTCGTTCAGGCTGCTGAAGGTGGTGTTATAGAGTGGGAGATGTTTCTTGGTACACTTTGGGCCCCTTAGTCCCACCTGAGCATGGTTTAAACCAGAGAATTGTGAACCTGAGTATTTATCATTGCTGACCATGTCCATCCTTTTATGACCACAGTGGAGCATCTTCTGATGGAGACTTCCAGCATCTCCATGTCAAAGATCAGATCAACTCACAATGGTTTCTTAAACATGACGATGAGTTCACTGTTCACCACAGACACCAAATCTCAATACAATGCTCGATTAAGCCAGAAATCATAATCCTGATCATTTTTAAAGATACTGAGGTCAGGATCATAGACGTGATAACTCCTTAACTGATTTAACAACATTCAGAAAATGCAACCATTGAACTAAAATGCCCCATACACTCTCTTGTTAACCATCAAGGAACAAGCTACAGTCGTGGTCAAAAGTTTACATACACTTGTAAAGAACATAATGTCATGGCTCTCTTGAGTTTCCAGTTATTTCTACAACTCTGATTTTTCTCTGATAGAGAGATTGGAACAGATACTTTTTGTCACAAAAACAATCATGAAGTTTGGTTCTTTTATGACTTTATTATGGATTAACAGAAAAAGTGACCAAATCTGCTGGGTCAAAATATACATACAGCAATGCTAATATTTGGTTACGTGTCCCTTTGCCATTTTCACTTCAATTAGGCGCTTTTGGTAGCCATCCACAAGCTTCTGGCAAGCTTCTGGTTGAATCTTTGACCACTCCTCTTGACAGAATTGGTGCAGTTCAGTTAAATTTGTTGGCTTTCTGACGTGAACTTGTTTCTTCAGCATTGTCCACATGTTTTCAATGGGATTTAAGTCAGGACTTTGGGAAGGCCATTCTAAAATCTTAATTCTAGCCTGATTTAGCCATTCCATTACCACTTTTGATGTGTGTTTGGGGTCACTGTCCTGTTGGAACACCCAACTGCGCCCAAGACCCAACCTTCGGGCTGATG
Source organism: Scarus forsteni (assembly GCA_036419115.1). NCBI lineage: Eukaryota > Metazoa > Chordata > Actinopteri > Labriformes > Labridae > Scarus > Scarus forsteni. The sequence continues at coordinate 36,116,555 of JAZDUH010000359.1, forward strand.
ATTTTAGGTTATCTTGAAGAATTTGAAGGTAATCCTCCTTCTTCATTATCCCATTTACTCTCTGTAAAGCACCAGTTCCATTGGCAGCAAAACAGCCCCACAGCATAATACTCCCACCACCGTGCTTGACAGTAGGCATGGTGTTCTTGGGGTTAAAGGCCTCACCTTTTCTCCTCCAAACATATTGCTGGGCATTGTGGCCAAACAGCTCGATTTTCGTCTCATCTGACCACAGAACTTTCCTCCAGAAGGTCTTATCTTTGTCCATGTGATCAGTTGCAAACTTCAGACGAGCCTTAATGTGCCGCTTTTGGAGCAAGGGCTTCCTCCTTGCACGGCAGCCTCTCAGTCCATGGCAGTGCAAAACTCTCTTGACTGTGGACACTGACACCTGTGTTCCAGCAGCTTCTAATTCTTGGCAGATCTGCTTTTTGGTGATTCTCGGTTGACTCCTCACCCTCCAGACCAATTATCTCTCAGCAGCGGGTGACAGCTTGCATTTTCTTCCTGACCGTGACAGTGACAAAACAGTGCCATGCACTTTATACTTGCAAACAACTGTTTGCACTGTTGGTCTTGGGACCTGCAGCTGCTTTGAAATGGCTCCCAGTGACTTTCCTGACTTGTTCAAGTCAATGATTCGCTTTTTCAGATCTGTGCTGAGCTCCTTTGACTTTCCCATTGTAGCATTTGTGGGCATCGGATCCAATGAGCCGTATTTAAATGGCCTCAGAGGAGTCACCAGCTGTAATCACTCATAATCACTCACAAGAAGGTAAGAGGCCACGCTATGAAGCTCATTTCATTGACACAACTTTCTAAGTCACCAAAATTGCTAATTCATGTTGCTGTATGTATATTTGTGACCCAGCAGATTTGGTCACTTTTTCTGTTAATCCATAATAAAGTCATAAAAGAACCAAACTTCATGATTGTTTTTTGTGACAAAAAAGTATCTGTTCCAATCACTGTACCAGAGAAAAATCAGAGTTGTAGAAATAACTGGAAACTCAAGAGAGCCATGGCATTATGTTCTTTACAAGTGTATGTAAACTTTTGACCACAACTGTATATCTGAAATATGTGAAAGAATGAAATTAAATACAAATATAGCTGCAAGCGGCAATTCACGGGTTCAAGCCTTTTTGGCTCTTTTCCAACGACCCACACGCTCAAACTCGCTTCCTTGCATTGTCACCTGCTTTTTTCCTCTACAGCTCCATGCAAACACAGCCTGTCTCTAGTCATTCAACCTCATCGCAACTGAAGAACAGGCACTTAATAATGAATTGGCCATGCCCACTTTCACTGATTTTCATGAAACTCAAGATTTTAGTTAATACTTCCCCATGGAACATGTTCACCGAATTTGGTAAAATTCCAACTAGTGGTCTTTGAGATATGCACTTGTGGTGCTTATAGCACCCCCTATAGGTTCAGCTAAAAATCCTTGTATAGTCAGCTTCCCAGTCCCATTTTGAGCCTATACACCAAATTTGGTGATGAGGCTAAGGGTGTTGAAATTATCACCAGTCATTTTTTAGTTCTGCCCAATATCGAAGATGTTTTCTTGTGTGGCGGCCATGTTTTTCAATCAATCAGGCTCATCTATTACAGAAAATAAATAGATTGGCCCCTCAGTCAATTTGAAGAAGCTGGTGCTTAGTTCATGGCGCCTACGTTTTTTGGCCGATCATGCTAATTATAATAAAAATAACTGTCTCATTCCCCTGATGCCTTCTGTCAACAGTGGTGTTAATAGCATTAATGTTATAAACTTCATATTCATTTTACTGTTTTTCCACATCATGCAAATTAGCCAAAAATCTGTAATAACAGCTTTGCTGGTGAAATTTTGATAAACTTTTTGTACAGGATTCAGACATCATTTATAGTTGGCCTATTAAGTGCTGTGTCATTCTAGCTGACCACAAATGCACAAAAGACACTTAATGATGAATAAGACATGCCCAAGTTCACAGATAAATACATATCTAAAGATTTCAGCTAAGACTCTCCCCTAGAACATGCAAACCAAATTTGGTGAAATTCCAACCACTGGTCTGAGATATATACATGTGACGTTTATAGCGACACTTATGGGTTGTGCTCTAACTGCTTGTACAGATAGCGTTCCAGTCTCATTGTGAATCCACAAAGCAAATTTGGTGATGATTTGGCAAATGGTGTTGGATTTATCACCAGTCAATTTGAAGCTCCACCCAACACCAAAGATATTTTGGTGTTTGGTGGCCATGTTTTCTTACGACTCAGGCTCTTTACCACCTCTTTCACTCACCTCTTTATCTCATTTGTTGCTCATCAGGGGACTTAATGATCAGTCTATCAAAGACTTAGAGAAATAACTTTGGTTCTGACAGGACAGCAGCCTGTAACTGTTTAAACCCACTAACTGTTTGTGTTGACTTCACAGTGAGCTCTGTGAGTTGCAGGGCAGGGCCCACGCTTTGACTCACTTTAGAGAGTGCATGTACGGTTGAGTGTGAAAGTATGGTAAAGACATGTTATCAGGCATTAAAGTTCTACATTAAGGTCAGGCAAAGGTCAGTCTCTCCACTTCAGACAAACACACACAGACACAGACCATGCGTAGACCTACAACAGGAAAAATGTACTTCAGTGTTGAACTCTCCATCCCTTCTTCATATTGTCTGTGTCTTCTATGTCCAACTGATTCTGAGTGTTTATTGTGGTTTAGAAAATATGGAAAATGGAGGATAAATGCTCAAATTGATACATACAATGATGATTTTAAAATTGTTTCAGGGAAGGTGGACAACAGCAGTGCTAGAGTATTTTCATTGTTATTTTACCACAAAGAATGACAATTGTTTTATCCATTATTCATCCATTATGTATTGAAATTGGCATTGAAAGGTTTAAAATAAAATAATTAAATATTCAGTATTTTTGATTAGAACTGAAGTAAACTGAATGATTTGAGGGATAAAGTACAAAAAATATGAATCTGTTATGTTTTTACAGCAGCTTTTGGAAGAGGACATTTATGACCTCCGTTTACCACAAAAGTTAATACATTATAGATCTGGCACTGCAAAAAAACCTAAACCAAAACAAAACAAACCAAAAAAACCCAATGCATCAAAATATATATATTTTTTACTAATCTCATGATTATTTAAGCCTGATCTTTGAAAAAACTCTGCAGTCCTTCAACATTTATTAAATTGATAACTCACTTTTTGTTTATTTTTTTCATAAAAATTCATACATCATGTAATCAAGTTGGCATTTAAAAGGTTAAAGTAAAATAAATAATTAAATATTAGGTCTTTTTTATTAGAACTGAAGTTGACTAAATGATTTAAGCAAAAAAAGTACACACAAATATTAATCTGTTATTTTTTTACAGCAGCTTTGGGAGAGGACATTTATGTCCTCTGATAACCTCAAAGGGTAGTAAATTCCGAATTGGACCCTGCAAAAAAATTACAAATCATGAAAATCAGTTTTGTTACTAATGTTATGTATATCTAAGCCTTGTCTTTCAAAAAAACTGTCAGCCCTCCAACATTTGTTAAATTGCTAATACCTCGATTTTGTGTATTTTGTCATAAAAATTCATATATCATGTATTCATATTGGAATTTAAAGGGTTAAAATAATATAAAATAATAAAATATTTGGTATTTTTGGTTAGAACTGAAGCTGACGGAATAATTTGAGCAACAAAGTTAAAAAGATATTAATCTGTTATGTTTTTATAGCAGCTTTTGGGAGAGGACATTAATGTCCTCTAAATACCTCAAAGGGTAGTAAATCATGAATTGGGCACTGCAAAAAAAATTAACATATATATGCATAGATACATATAAAATACACATATACATATATATACAAATATATACATCCAACACCCAACATGAATCCATATAGCCAATCATGGATCCCTCCATCATGGCGGCAAGAAAAAACCTTCTGTTTAGCAGCAGGAAATCTTGAATGTGGATCCCAGTCTCATGATGAACAGCAAATCCACACGATGCTGTGTTGGGTGTGAGGGCAAAGGAAGGGAAGTAAGAGGAGACAAGTGGACTAAAGTAAGAACTAAAGTTAGGGACAGATCCATGAACCACAGACCTGTCGTCTGATTTATTAGAGGTTAGCCTCTTGAGATGCTACATCTCATTTTCAGGAGGGTCCTCATGTCTGAATGGTTGTGGTGATCATTTTCTAGAAGTATAATCTTAGATATTCTTACTGAAAATAAGAATTTATGGTAGTGACGAACTCATGGGTGCCCAGACCACAAGTGCATCCCAACCATATTTGTCTCTGTTAAATATAAATGTGTTAAAGGCCTCTTGAGATGTGACATCCCATTTTCAAGAGGGACTTCATGACTATAATAAAAAATAGATACTGTAGATGTATTGATCATGGATATGGAGATCATGCTAAAATCTACATGAACAGCTATAATGATAATGGGAATGGAGTGTTCCTAAAAAAATTGCCAACTATGTGTCATGTTTATAATTGTAGTTTTTTTGGGGGGTTTTTGTTATTGATCTTATGTATAATTAAGCCTGATCTCTGAAAAAAAAATCCTCAGCCCTTCAACACTATAATATTGATAAAACCTCATTTTTTGTGTTTTTTTTTTTTTTCATTAAAACTCTTACATCCTGTAATCAAGTTGGCCTTTTAAAGGTTAAAATAAAATAATTAAATATCTGGTATTTTTGATTAGAACTGAAGTTGACTGAATGGTTTGAGCAAAAGAAAAAGTACAAAAAAATATTAATCTGTTATGTTTTTATAGCAGCTTTTAGGAGAGGACATTAATGTCCTCTGATTACCTCAAGGGGTAGTAAATTAAAGCAACCCACAAGGGTTGACCGGATTTGGTGTTAATAGCGTCAATCTTTCCCAATATCTATTCATTTAAGTGTTTTCATATTATGGAAATTATCAAAAAATCTTAATAAGTGGACTTCAGGGGGTCCTTGAGACTTTGTTGTAGAGCACATTGAGCCAAGTCAATCAGACTTAAGGTGTGAGGGGCATGCCCTTTCCAAAAACCTGACTTCAAGTCTTTATTATAGCAGTACCTTGAGGTTGACTTGGCTCATGACTTAGGCCAAGATGCTGCACATCATTTTCAATATATTGGCCCAGTTTCAGCTTTCTGTCCCATTCCACCTCACAGGAGTTTTAGCTCAAGTAGTAGAACGGAAATAGTAAACCAGCACAAAAATAATAGGGTTCTACCCCTTCATGGTTTGAACCTTAATAAGCCGGCAAAAAAAACAATAGAGTTCTCAGCCTTCTGGGTTTTAATCCTAATAATAAACCGGCATAAAAACAAACCCGTTAAGGGTTTGAACCCTAATAATGATACAGTGCCTTGCAAAGTATTCATACCCCTATGAACTTCTCCAAAGTTTGTCACATTACTAGCACAAAATTAAATGTATTTCATTGGGCTATTATGTGATAGACCAACACAAAGTAGCACATGATTGTGAAGTTGAAGAAAAATGATATCTGCTGTTCAAGATTTTTTACAAATACAAATATAAAAGGTGTGGTGTGGTGTGCATATGTATTCATCCCCCTTCACTCTGATACCCCCAAATAAAATCCAGTGCAACCAACTTCCTTCACAGGTCACCTGGGTGTACTTCAATCTCAGTATAAGTAAAGCTGTTCAGTGAAGGCCTCAGAGGTTTGTTAGAGAAAATTAGTGAACAAGCAGCATCATGAAGACTAAGGAACACACCAGACAGGTCAGGGATAAAGTTGTGGAGAAGTTTAAATCAGGGTTTGATTACAAAAAACATATCCCTGGCTTTGAATATCTCAAGGAGCACTGTTCAATCTATCATCTGAAAATGGAAAGCATATGGCACAACCGCAGACCTATCAAGACATGGTCGTCCACCTAAACCAGGGGTCGGCAACCTTTCTAATCAAAAGAGCCATTTTGCCCTCCACGCCCACCAAAAAAATCTGTCTGGAGCCGCAAAACACATTTGAACCTTAAAATGACAACAGCAGCACTCTACATTATGATGACATTAGATCTATAAGCAAACTGCTTTACCACCTCAAATGATTGCTCTATAAGGAGCAATGCACTTTTGTTGCTTTAACTTGACATTAGTGCTATACCATGTTATGTTTCAGTACTTGATCTAACCAAAATTACAACAATGGTGTGTTTACTTTAATTTTCAGGTTTGTCAACAAAAAAATAACCCTCAATTAACATAACCCTGTTAACACTGCTATCTTTTTTTTATTTTGCTATTGTTGTTACTCCGTTTTTTTCCCACAGGATCAGGTTTTACTTGCAGTGGAGAAAACATAACTATTTATTTGACATCATCTGGTGAGATGGGGGTCAGTAGGTCTTCCCCTCACATTTTAAACTAAAATCATTTCTTTCCTGCATTCTGATCATTATTATGCACAATTTTATCATAATCATGAAGTAGTCTTGTGATTTTTGAGGTGCTTTTCGACATCTCATCAGTGCTTTAGAAACTTATTCCACATAATTACTCAATAATTAGTTTCATGCCAATTTTGACGTGTCATAAAAAAATTGTCAGATATACAGATAACATAGTTACTAACATACCTGAGTTTGTAGTTAGTGAATGAGAAATAGTGTGAGGGGGAGAGACTGACTGCAATCATAACGCAGAAATGGTAATAATAAAACATCCACCTGATATCGTGTAAAAACCCCTTACTTCAACAACGCCATCACAGTCGCGCTGAATTATGGTCTCCCCGTGTCTCTCGTCTTTTCCAAAGCTTTATCGCCGACATGCCTCCGTTTAAAAAGTTTGAATTCCTTCACAGCAGCAGTTGAAAGTATGAGAGTTCATCAAAACATCTTCATCAGAACTTAAAATGAACATCAAGCGAGCTCACAGCTAAGTCAGCGTCCTGCTCTCACTCCGACCTGCTGCAGGTCACACAGAGGTCATGGGAGGTGCACACATGACGCAAAGTTAACGATGTAAAAAACAACAAATTTTCATTAAAAGAAAAAAGTCAGATGGTGCTAAAACATGCAGAAATAACATCAATTAATTAGACTTCAATACAAGTCAAAGAAGAACTTTTTTGCTCTTCTGTCCTCTGAGTCAAGAGAGCCACTGGCGAGGGGCAAAAGAGCCGCAGGTTGCCAACCCCTGACCTAAACTGACAAGGGGGGCAGGGAGGGCAATAATCAGAGAAGCAGCTAAGAGACCCTTGGTGACTCTGGAGGAGCTGCAAAGATCCACAGCAACCTGCTCAAACCTCAGCCTTCACCACACCACAACCAAATAGTCACACAGTGCAATAAATTCATGGACTTTTTTACCTCCAAAATACACAACATCCGTGCATCTCTCTCCATCGCCAACAGTTTTGTCCCCACACATGACACTGCACCCACCACAGGAGGTCGAGAAAGTTATCAGTAAATCCAAACGGTCCACATGCTCCCTCGACCCCCTCCCCTCCCCTCTGCTTACGGCTCATTGCCACTCCATCAGTAAACTAATCACTAACATTATAAATCTCTCTCTTCAAACCGGCAATGTTCCAACCAGCCTCAAAACAGCTATTATCAAGCCCCTCCTCAAAAAACCCACTCTTGACCCCCAACCTCTGTCAAATTACAGACCCATTTCCAACCTCCCCTTCATCTCCAAAATTCTTGAAAGAATTATCTCCATCCAACTCCATAACCATCTTAAACTAAACAATATCTATGAAAAATTCCAATCCGGTTTCCACCCCTCCCACAGCACAGAGACAGCTCTCATCAGAGTCACAAACGACCTCCTGATGACCTCTGACTCCGGCTCCACCTCCCTCCTCATCCTTCTGCTGCATTTAATACTGTTGATCACCACATCCTCTTTCACCGCCTCCAACATGTCGTTGGTATCACTGGCACTGCCCTTCAATGGTTTCATTCATACCTCACGGGAATGACCGAGTTAATAGCCCTGGGGGACGCAAAATCCCTCCCCCACACTGTCACCTGTGGGGTCCCTCAGGGCTCTGTCCTCGGTCCAACCCTCTTCACCATATACATGGTCCCCCTCGGTCGTTTCGTCAGCAGGCATGGAATACAATTCCATTGCTATGCTGACAACACTCAGCTCTACCTCAAGGTCAGCCCCTCCTCCACCCCCCCATCCTCTGTCACTCAACTGGGCTCCAGCCTGGAGGAGATAAAGGCTTCAGTATGTTCAGAACAGCGCTGCCCGGGTCCTGATGAGGGTGCGTAAACATGACCACATCACCCCCATCCTTCGCACTTTGCACTGGCTACCCCGCTTCACCTCCGCATTGAATTCAAAATCCTCCTTCACACCCATCACTGTCTGCACGGTGCAGCCCCCACCTACCTCACTGAACTCCTCCAACCACACACTTCAGCCAGAACCCGGTCAGGCCAACTGCACCGTCTGCGCCTGCCCAGGACTCGGCTCAGGACCATGGGCGACAGGGCCTTTGATGCTGCTGCTCCCCGTCTGTGGAACACCCTCCCCGACCACCTCAGGGCTCCACAGACTGTAGACTCTTTTAAAAAAGGACTCAAAACCTTTTTATTTCGCGTTGCTTTTCCTGACTGATTTTGCTGTTTATTATTATTGCTGACTGATTTTACTGTTTTTATCATTGTTTTTATTGTTTTCTTGACTGTGCACTTTGAGATTTTCCTACATATGTAAAGTGCGTATAAAATAAAATCAATTATTATTAGCTCAGGAGGGGGAATCTGTCCACAGGACAACTATTAGTTGTGAACCCCAAAAATCTGGCTATTAAGGATGAGGGGCAAGAAGAAAGCCATTGTTGAAAGACAGCAATAAGAAGTCTCTTTTGCAGTGTGCCACAAGCCATGTAGGGGAAGCCATGAAGGAAGCAATGTATATTAAGCAGATGGTGAGTTCAAGGCCCATGGTTAAATACATAAACCGCATGTTCAAGTTGTCAAACAAGGTCTAGAGTTTCATACAAGTACAGACATCCTCTGAGGCTTCATGAATACAGCTGAGGATTGCATTGTAGAGGTAAATGAGCCACTGATTGAGTGTAACTATTCCTCCACCTTTTGGTCCAGAAACAGGTCCATTATTTATGCGTTTACATACATCAACGAGTCAACCACCTAATGATGGCTTCCTATTACATTCAGTAACTAGAAAAGCACTCGGAGAGCGCAGACCTCCGCCAGCACCACAGTCCTTAGCCATATTATGATTTTGACCATAAATATTAGTCCTACCTTTATTTCATCAAAATATTTAGATTCCTTGACCATGAAAACATAGCATTAGCATCTGGATTCAATATGATATCTACTTTAGTTCAGTAGTTATTCACAGAAATCACATTTTATGCCATGGTGGCCAGACGCTGATCCAGATCAGCACCAAAATCGAATCAGTTCTTCCTTTTCCCATGCTGAACATTTCCTGCAAATTTCATCAGAATCCATCCATTACTTTTTGAGTTATTTTGTTCACAGACGGACAGACAGATGGACAGACAAACAAACTCTCCCGAAAACATAAACTCCTTGGCGGAGGTAATTATGTTATTACCTGAGGGGTGTTGAGCCAATTCAAGAACATGTTTATCTAAATAGCATGAATTATTTAAGTCAAGGACCACTTCATTCGTCATGTGTTATTTGGTTATCCTATCAAATTTGTCTTTTAGTTTGTAATCCATGCATCTGTTTCCAAGTGTTTCTGAAGACATACAGACAGACAGAACGTCTGGTATACTGCCATGAATAGAAACCACTGAAAGAAGATGTCTTGGACTTGACTATATTTGAAGCGACCAATGTATGCATATGCATACAGTTGCATGAAAAAGTATGTGAACCCTTTGGAATTACTTGATTTCTGCTTAAACTGGTCATAAAATATGTTCTGATCTTCATATTAGTTACATCACTAGACAAGCACAGTCCGCTTAAACTAATTCTGTACAAAAAATTAGAATTTTTCGGGGTTTTCCAACACTATGCAAACAGTCACAGTGCAGGGTGGAAAAAGTACGGGAACCTTTAGATTTAATAACTGGTTGACCCTTCTTTGGCAGCAATAACCTCAACTAAATGTTTCTAGTAGTTGTGGATCAGACCAGCACAACCAGTCAGGGGGAACTTTGGACCATTCTTCCGTACAAAACTGTTTCAGTTCAGCAATATTCCTGGGATGTCTGGTGTGAATGGCTCTTCTGAGGTCATGCCACAGCATCTCAATCGGGTTGAGGTCAGGACTCTGACTGGGTGTCACGGGTTCGTTACAGAAGATAGTAAAAAGATGATGGCTCAGTCGGAACACTTCCGTTTGGTGAAATTTATTAACACCAAGTTCCCCAAACATAGCAAAAAAGTGCAAAAAATATTCACAGTGCAGGATCAGCAAAGGCAAAAAAACCCAAAGTATTTACACAGCAGTTTTCAAGACTTACTCTGGCAGCAAATATTCCACAATGCCACTAGGCCAAGCACACCTCCTGAAAAAGCAGAGCTCCCCTTATATAACCCCTTAGCCCCTCCCCTGGGCAAACCAAATAATTTATAGGGATTTAAAGAGACTGTGAGGAGTTTCTAGGTAATTACAAAAAAGTCTTACTTTCAGATATATGCCTGATCGAAATACACACTGTAAGATGAGTTTTATTGCCTCAAAATAGGTTATCTATAAATGCTATTCCTTAGCCTTCTGGTCGGGTCGGACAGCGCTGGACTGGCCTGGATACTCAACTTCGGGAAAAAGACAATTAAAACGAGAGCAAATTTATATTATTTTATTATTTATTACAGGTCTTAGAGCACCAGGCTGTAAGTAGTGATATACAGCCGACTACAACTACGATAATAAGTTTTCCAAAAATTGCTTGTTGTCACACATCAAAAACTACCGCTACGTAACTAGAAAGAGATACATTACCTCGTCGCTTTGCATTCTGTAAGTTGTTGAAAAAAGACGTAAAGCAAAGCAGAGTTCTGAGGAAGGTCCGAGCTGCATTTACCACAACAAGCACACGCTTCGGTTTCAGTTACGTCTTTGGTGCGTTCCAGTTGTAGTCAGAAGTAAGAATTTCTGGGTTCCAAGTAGGAAACTGCAGCTGGAACGTTCCCCGAAGTCTGAATTTCCTACTGGGAACTCGGTGAAACCTCGCCACCCCCGAGTTGACAATGGAAGATGGATGCCCCCAGTGTGAACAGTTATTTAGCTCCTGTAATAATCAATTTATTTGCACTTCTGACTGGGGTGTGTCGCTCTAGATCAGCTGTATACATAGTATTGCTAGACTTATATCTACAAAAATGCTGCCATAGTGATAATCACATTCTTCATACAACAACACAGGGCGTGCTAACAACAGCTAACAATAGCCTGGTAGATCGGCACGTTTTTTTCTGACTTCAACTGGAATGCCAATAAGTTGGAGATGATGTCACTCCCATTTCCGAGGTTATTGGAACGCAGCATTACGACAGTCACCGCGTGTGCTCATGGGTAGCAGAGTCTTTATTTCGCCAATAATAGATTCTCCTCATAGCACCTTTAAGGCATAACATTTTCAAGTGAAAATTAATAAATCAGGAAACAATTTCAACAAAATGCCCTTCATACGGCTGTTAATTTACACATATAAACTTTACAAATCAGACAAGAACACAACACGGAAAAGTGCCCCGGGTTGGCCCCTGACCAGAATGGCGCATGTCCGCAGCAGCAGGTGAGCGTTTGTGTGTAGGAGCCGAGAGTGCACCCTCGGCAGCCTACTGCAGGATGACCGTGTGTAGACGCGAGACTGCGGGACATAAATGCAGACCTGCTGAGAGAAAGTTGTGGGGCTCAGTATACCGGAATGTGTTGCTCCACAGGGACAATGGAAATGCTATGCGCGCTCCCGTCCCCCATGCTCTCTGGCCAGGGGAGAGAGAGACACGCGCTGAGCCGGGAAGAAGTAGCGTTTAGAAACACTCCTTCACACTGGGCCACTCCGGAAGCCGTATTTCCTTCTGTTGAAGCCATTCCATTGTTGATTTACTTTTTTGGTTTGGGTCGTTGTCCTGTTGCATCACCCATCCTCTGTTGCGCCTCAGTTGGCAGACAGATGGATGGTCCAAAGTTTTCCTGCAAAATGTCTTGATGTACTTAGGAATTCATTTTTCCGTTGATGACAGCAATCTGTCCAGGCCCTGAGGCAGCAGAGCAGCCCCAAACCATAATGCTCCCTCCCTCCCTGTTAGTTTAGCTTCTTGAGCATCTGTGTGGTTAAAAACAGGCCAGCTGAGACTAACGCTAACTAGCTTAGCATTAGCTCGAAAGTACATCATAGCTTTATTTACATGACTGTCTCCAATTACATTACTCACCGTGCGTGGACCCAGGTCTTAATCAACACTCTTTATAGATGAAACTGCTCCTGCTCTGAGAAGCAGTTGAAAGGAAAATCCAGCATGTTTCTGCCCTGTGTTTACACAGGAATCCCCCATGAAGGGACGAGCTCATGGAAACAGCACCAGCGCCGGTAGGTCCGGGGGGAGGGGCTGCTGCAGGTCGGTGCTTCAAGCATGTTTACCGGGAAGGAGCTGCTTTCTCAGTCTCAGGCAGCAAAAAGTGACTGGAAAAACCTGATGTCAGGTTTCAGCAAATCTTGTGAAGATCTCGCAACAAGTTGTTTTGAGAGGCGAAATCTTGCTCCCAGGTATCGGGAAGTGGAGCAGAGTCTGATATTCACCAAACTTTATTTATAGGTATTACATTTTGTATCAGCATATGTGACCTTTACTCATGCGTTCGCCCTCTGGTGGTTGGCTGACTAATGGTTGAGAAAGTGCTTCATTAGCTAAAAAATAGTTTAGTGTAAAATCGCTGTCGATCAGGTTCATTTAATTGTGGCGGCCAAAATCGTGATCACAAATAATTTTCGATTAATTGTGCAGCTCTAGCTCAACAGAAGTTTGACACAACCGAGTCAATATCATCAACTACCCATCAGTCAATCAAAAACGCAGTTACATATATGCATATCAGAAAAGAGCACCACTGCAAGATACAGTTCATCTGCCCTGGGCTTGGGCAACTACTTGGGTATTCGGTGACAACCTCCCATGCATGCATGTACAGATACTCCAGCTCCTGTCGAGACTAACTAACAGAAATGAATGATCCCGTCAGAACTTGCTGAGACGGGCACTCTTAAACATGTTCTCACGTCATGTGATGCATGCTACTCCATTTCTTAACCATGTGGGCCCAACCCCCCTACTATCAAGACCCCACATTTCTGGTTTCCCTGGTTTCTTACAGTCTTTACTTTCTGTATGGACTTAAATCAACACAGCACTTGAACTGCTATCTCAAATCAATAACAGTAGACGTTTGTCCTCCCTTGTCTTGTCTCGTCCTGTCTGTCACTATTTCCCCTTCTTTCACACTGGTGTGGCACGGCCCTCCCCTTCAGCTCACATCAGGGGTTAAATTAAGTTTGATTTGATGGAGTAGCCTACAGGGAGGGCTGGTGATGGTCACTATAGCAATGAATCATATTCACATATCTCTGACTGCTAGAAAAAAATGCATTGGTCTTTTCAACGCTGTCATTGGCCACAGTGCCCAGCAGAAAAGATAATGCAGACAAGGGGGAAAAAAAAGATACGGTTCATCTGCCTACAAAGGATACATACTGCACGCTCACAACGAGAGTCCTTATCACATGATTACAGTAAGTTATCTCATTGTTTGACTTGAAGTAGGGGTGTGCGATACGACAATATAAAATCGTTAAGGATTATAACATGGGGATGATCTCATAAAGCAGAAAGATCGTCAGATCGTCTGTGTGGGCGCAGAGACTTTGACGTGCACCCGACTAGCCAATCGTAGCACATTACGAGCAGTGTATTATAGTATCTCCTGTTTGGTTATTTAGCGTGAAGCCATGGCAAAAAGAGAAAAGGAGATAAAAGCTTGAAGATGTCTGAACAAAAATCTGTTCTAAAGCAGCTGTATTATTCACTGAGGTTATAGGACATTGCAGTTATATAACATTTGAATTGAATTGAATTGAATTGAATTGATTTATTTATTTCGGTCATGGCGGCACACTAATACAACATCACATACTGTCAATAGATTGTCACATAACATTTGTTTAGAATTGTTGCACTTTAAGAGATAATGTTGATATTGTTGTTCATTACCTTTTATGTTTACATTTATTGCATATTTTTATAAAAACTGCACTATTAAATTAAAACCTGTTTAGAAAGTTTCTTTGGCTTTAATTGTCATTTTTTTCTTTTAGGGTTTTACATGTTTTATATGTTAAAGAAAGGGAAAAAATGGTCCAACATGCAAATTAGTCTAGAAAAATCTACATAAAAAAGAATTGTGATAAAATCGTGATCGTGGTTTTATTTTAAAAAAATCATGATATATTTTTTGCCATATCGCCCACCCCTAATTTGGAGCCTTCTGATTAATGAAACTACTTATTGTACAAAAGGAAAACATAGAGCTTGTGCATATTTATCCTCCAAACTACCATTTCACAGTAAAGCAAAGTCTAACCATGCTGACATAAAAACTGTGGTTAACAGGTATGACCTTAAAACAAAATCAGCAACATTAAGTTAGTCAAGCTAATAGTTCTATTAGACGATGAGAAATGTTTGGCTTTAATTAAAATCAAAATTGTACATTTTTAGTTTGAAGGAGCATGGTCAATTGTTTGGAGGTCAATAAAAAAGCAAATTAATAATACAATACACATGTAAAATATTAAAGATTTTCTTGATAAAAAAGCATTGTGCAACTAACTTTATTTTAATTTTACAACATGATAAGTGAATATCAGGTTGTACTTCTCAATGAAGTATCATCTATCATTTCACATTTTAGCAATACAATTGTCAAAACACCAAAACTGCGTTGTATTTTCTCTGGTTAGGTGTAATGTAATGGATTGTGTTATAAGTGTACATTATATCTAAGATTTGCCACGAGCCACTTATGTTCTCATTGGGGCGTCGGTGGCTCAGTTGGATAGTGCGCTTGGCCAGTGATCGGGAGGTTGCAGGTTCAAGCCCAGCTCCGAGCGACACATGGCGATGTGTCCTTGGGTAAGACACTTAACCCCAAGTTGCTCCCACTGCTGCGTCAGTGGCGTGTAAATGGGCATGAAAGGGCGTGAATGAGTTTGAAATACTGATGGATAACTAACATAGAAACTCTGAACCATCAGTGAGGGAATGTGAGAGCGAATGGGTGTGAATGGGTAGGTGTGACCTGCGGTGTAAAGCAGCTTTGAATTGTCAAAGACTAGAAAAGCGCTATATAAGCTCAAGTCCATTTACCATTTATGTTTCCCCAGGTGTTTATTTGTGGCTCTGGCTTTGCCACGAGCCACAGGTGTTCTCCTGCGTGTTTATTTGGGGCTCAGGTTTTGCAACGAGCCACTCTCCCCCATTGCAAATCTAGTCTAATATGACTATAGGCTATAGTCTAATATGAATGAAAAACTGCAAAAAATGTCCCATTGAAATGAATGTGGAGACTTCTCGAACACACCAAAAAAAGTTTTTTAAACCACTGCTGCTTTGCCATCCTGTCACCTAGAGGGATCATCAAACTTCAAAACACAGCCGCTCTTCTCCTCTCTTCAGGAATGTATTCGGTACAATGATAGGGTTCACAGTTTTTAGTCCGTGAGTCTTCAAATCTCCCCTGCATCGGCCAAAATCTCCAGAAAATGTGCCTGATATAGTGGAGAATGACATCATATCACTTAGACTGAGGGGGACTCAGGAATTGAACCTGAAAAAATCCCAAACAAATCATGATAACACCAAATTGATACATCAGACGGGAAACATTTTTCACAGAAAGCAGGTCATCGGTCCTGGGCCTCATATAAATCAAATTCCGAAGCCCTAACTGTTTTGAAAAATAAATGAGAGCCAGCTGTTACTCCCAAAGTCCATGAAGATCTCCCAGGGGCGGAGCAGGGGTCCCAGCCCAGGGGGGGCGAAGCATTTCTCGATGGGCCCTTGTGGCCTATAAACATCCCCATTAAAACATAATGGCTTAAGAAAAAAATGCCACAGATCAGCCCCTCTGGGGCAACAAACAACACAGGGAAGGCCATAAATTCAGCATTATGAAAATGTTATCAGAAATAATTAATATTATGACAACTTACCAATGATGGTTTCATCCAGCGGTGGGCAGAAAACCACAACAAACAATAACTCCATCCAAACGGGGGAAAAAAAGGCCACATTGAACAATCCAAAATTCCATAAAAACAAAAAATGCAAACTATTTACAATATGTGTGTGGCCTCATTATAGCGCCACAAGCCGGTTCTTCATTGCTGCAAACCTTTCAATCACCTTGCTCCTATCAATGGGGATGTCCCTCTCGATCGAGAGCAAGGTGAGGTTGTACAGCCTGGCCTCATTCATGCATGCCCGGAGATAGTTTTTAATTAGTTTCAGCCTGCTGAAACTCCGCTCGTCATTTGCACTGGTGACTGGTAAAGTTTGGTAAATGCTGACGTTGGGGAAAGCCCTTTCCATGTCACTGCTGACCAGGAATGGCAGAGCAGCATCTGTCGTCTTCAGCCTAATATCAATTTCGCTGCACACAGCACAGAATGAGTTAAATTCATCTAAGACGCGCTCAGCTGTGGACACGTCTCCAGTATAGAAATTGGCTAGATCCTGGATTTTTGTGGCTGCGTCTTCTGTGCTGAAGTTGTTTGGTTTCAAAACTAAAAACAGTTTAGCCATTTGGCGAAAATCTGTGAAGCGTTTCTCAAACTGCTGTAAAAGGATGACTAGGATATAGAAATAAAATTCCACTTTAAAGCGTGTTTTTGGATCCTGGATCACTTAATCTTCTGTCATGTCGTCATAGAAGCGTTTGCGTCTGCGGCCTCTGACGTCTCTGAACTCTGTGGAAGAGTTGCACCTCATGGCCATGTCAGTGCCTGTTTGAAGCATTTCTTCAAATGACACATCTGTGTGCATTTCCCTGAGCTGTCCCATACAGCTGTCAATCAGCTGAACAGCTGTGCTAATGTCCAGAGATTCGTTTTGGAGGTAGTTGGACAATGTCTATGTCTTCCCCAGTATCGCGTTCCAAAAGCACAGCATAAATTTGAATTCAAATGTGCTTATCTTGTGAAGGAGTCCATCCGCTTTAGAGGCTTTCTTTGGTGAAGTGTGGTTATGTTCTTTAATCCTTTCTAAGGCCGCAATTATAGCAGGTAAACTGCGCATTACCGCTTCGGTGGCCTGCTTCCTGGATGCCCACCTTGTATCACATAGATTTTTTAAAGTTAGTATTGTTTCCTCTAGTTACATGTTGGCCTGTTCTTCCTCTAGTATCTTAAAATTGTGGAAGGTTAGAAGTGAGGGAACAGTAGAGGGATTCCAGTTTACCAAAAAAGTGTTTTTCCTCGTGCAGTTTTGCACTGCACGAGGAACATGCTGCATCCAAGAGGATGAGCTTTAAATTGTGCGCACAGCAGTACACGTAAAATGCTTTTTGAGAGCACTGTTGTTTGACTCTTGCCTGCAGCCCCAATAAGTGACCAGACATTGTTCTTGCTCCATCATACGCCTGCCCCCTGATGAGTTTAACATCCAGCCCTAATGCACTCAGTGAATTCACGAGGAGGTCATAAAATGTATCAGCGTTGCTATTTGGGAGTTCATCAAACTGAATGAAGCGCTCGATACTTTTGCCACCTTCACTTACGTATCTGAGGGACAGAGAGAACTGGTCGATTCGTGTTATGTCGATGGTGGAGTCAACAATAACAGAATAAAATTTTGCTGCTTTAACCTCTGATACTATGTGGCTGATGGCCTTGCTGGCAAGCGCTGCAATTAACTAATTTTGTGACTGGTGGCTCAGATATGAAACACGCCCGCCCACTGGGTTTCTCATGTGCTCTTCCAGAAGAGCATCATACCGGGCCAGCAGCTTCAGTATCTCCAGGAAATTTCCCTAATTTGAAGAAGGAGCACCTAGTCCTGCGTTCTCCCTGTGCCCCCGAAATGCCAAACCCTAGCGAGCTAAGAACAGGGTGCTGTCAATTAGTCTCAGTAAGATTTTCCGGTTTCTCTCAACCTGCTCCCTCTCAGCTTTGATTAGTTCAGCAACGACTGTGCTGTCCTGACTGATGCGAAACTTGGTCATCAAATATGTTTTTTCTGCCTGTCTATGAGCACTCTATTTCTCATGTTGTTCAATTTTTTCTATCCCTTTTTTAAAATTGGACACTCCGAGTTTAGGGTCTGACCACTGCCTTCCTGCTCTGTCATTTTTACCTCCAAACAGCCAGCAACAAAAGCAAAATAGGCGATTGCATTTTGGTGAATAAATCAACCACTGCCTGTCCACTGCACATATCTGACCAATGGTGCGCTTATACCACACTGGACTGAAGCGTCTTTTATCTTCATCAAATGGGAATGTGTGGCTGTCCTTAAGAACTGGCTGACAGGGGCTATGCTCCATCAGAGCTTTGATCAGCTCAGGTGTGAGAGGCTTCTCCTTGAAAAGGAATGGATCAGTTGGGTACTGTTCTTTGGTGTGGAGTTTTAAATCAACATATGATTGATTAGACTGAAGGGGGGGTGCGGAGAGAGAGAGAGAGAGTGAGAGGGGGGGGTTGCGCCCTTAGATCTGCTGCTGCAGTTGCTCCATCATCATTCACACTCACTGCGATCTCATTCATGTCATCATCGTCCCCACTGCCAGCTTCCACCTCTCTCTCACTCAGGCTGGATGCTGTGGAGGTGGAGGGTTGAGCTGTGTCCTCATCCTCACTGCTGCCAGCTCCCTCCCCTCCCCTCTCATCATTCAAGCTAGCTCCGCGGGAAGTCGGTGCAGACTGGCTGGTTGTCGTTGAGTTGGAGGGTTGAACTTTTGTTGTTCGAAAGAAGTTTGTCAGCGGGACACACAAGGCCACAACATTCTTCCTCTGCTCTAAATCTTCTTTTTTGTGCTCCCGACTTGTGCTTACCCATTTTTGGCGCAAACTAGCTTACAGGCTACACCTCTGGCAAAAGTAAACAACAGACAACATGCGCGCGCACGTACCCGTGCATGACAGGCAGACAGACAAGGGGAGAAGGGACTATTTTTTTTTTTTCATTTTTATGTTTTAAACAACTTTATCCTTATGAACGCAAGTGTTATAGAGTCCAACTTTCCTTCCTTACCATTTTCTTCAGCACACTTCTTTTTTTTTTTTTTTCCTCTTCAGGGTGGGCCCCCACGCGGCAGTGGGCCCGGGGCAGCCCCCCCGCCATTGAGATCTCCCATAGACAGCTATTGTAATCTTAAGTTTTCTCCTTCTTTGGGACTGACAGTTTTTAAAGTGCGATAACTGTCATTTCTCACACTATCTTCATAAAAATTAAATATTCACGATCCCAAGACTTGTCCGACGCTCACGGTAATTTCAGCTCTTACAGTTCTGGAGTAACAAGTAGTTGTTCAACACTGTCAAGCGCCATCAATTGCCTAAAGAAAACTGAGTCAAGTGGCTTTATCTGGCTGCACCTGTTGCTGTTACCATGACAACAGAGCCCTTCATCTCTGTTTTAAGTTTCACAAGCTGTGTTCGAAATTGTCCACTCATTCACTCACTCACTATTCCCTATGTAGTGTAAATGAAATAGTGGACTATATAGGGAATGACCAAATGACATTTCGGACACTACACTGAAATTTTCTAAACGTCATAGCGTCAGCAGCTGAGCCGGTTATTCCTGTGACGGAAGTGGACGTGCCAAAATTCACGTAAACAAACCGGGCATTTGGGAGGATAAGTAGCAGATTTCGAAGCTGTTTACAGCCGCTAAAAGACGTTAAAAAGCTACGCTATGAACGTTTTAAAGATACTCTGACGTTTATTTACATTTATGAATGAAAGCAGCGCCTAACATCCTCCGTTCTCTTCTTATTCTATGGAAAAACACAACCGCATTGCATTGTGGTCTACGGGAGTAAGGTATAGTGTACATCGCATGTACACTCAAATTTGCTGTGCATTGTGGGTATTTTGTAGTGCACTATATAGTGGATGAAATTAACTGCTGAGAATTCAAACAACACTACAAAATGGCGAACACACTATATAGTGCACTATATCCGTGATAGTGAGCGATTTCGAACACAGCTACAGACATGATCTGGTCTTTGAAAGGGCGTATGAAGCAAATATGTGTATGTGTGTGTGTATTAATCAAGTTAAAGGGACCTAATCTTTACACAGAATCTACCTAAACATAAACACATAGTGTGTGTTTGTGTCTTGGCTTCATCATGTCATTGTCCAGCTGCATGTTGCTGCCGGGTGTATTGTGACAAATAAAATTCCAGGCAGCCACCTAAGCCCCCAGTACAATTTCCGTGGAAATTGTCTAGTATACATTTACAATTAGGCCTGTCCCGATAACAAATTTTGCTGGATGATAATTGTCCCAAAAATTGACTTTAAACGATATTATTGTCAATATTTTTTTTTTTCATTAATGTAATTAATGTCATTATAAAGTGAGTACACCATATCAAAAACCAAAAACTTTAATTTCTTAAGAGTATTTAACTAACTGGAAGGTCAAGATATTTAAAATAAAATAAATTAAACAACAATATAATAAATTCAACAAACAAAAAAGGAGAAGAAAAAACAATTAAAATGAAATGGACTCTTTTTCAGGTAAAATTGCATGTAAATAAAATTAGTTATACTAATCAAAAACAATAAAAATTAGACCCTGTCTCTGTAAAGAAAAAATGAAACTCCAATAAAAAGTAAAAATAAAACAATAAATAAAATGTAGTTTATCCAGTTTTTGAATTGTTTGTGACACGTACTTTCTCCCATTCAATCCGTACTGTCTGTCAAACACTTGTAACATTGCTGGCTTTTCAGCTGTATTGAAGTGTTGCATTTCATTTGCAATGTAGTGAACGACACTGTCTGTGATCGCACCATTTTGCGCTGTTTTATTTATCTTTACTTTGCCGACCAAACGCCTCAGTGAGCGCTGACTGTCACGACGAAGGCTCCGCTGCACTTCCCCTTCTTCTTCTTCGTCGCCACTACTTTCATACAAATGCGATATGTCGACTCGTCGGTGTTCATGAGCTCACAGCTTGTTCATTCTGTTTAAAACCAAAAGATTACCACACTAGGGCCGTGGAAGCCGGCTGTGGAACCGTATCTTTCGTGCCATCATTCATATTGGCGTTTGTTTCCTAGTTACTCCTCAGGACGCCCAGCTCTCTTCGTGTGTACGCGCGAGCGGCCCCGCTTCCCCCCCTCCGTCCCCGAAGATTGCATGTCTGGCAAATGCTCACTCTGCTACAAATCTGCTAAATCTGCTTTAGAACCGATGCACCTCGGTGTTAAGAAAGATAGACAGAGTAAGCAATCTTCTCATTCAACCTCTTTGGTAGAGAGAGAAGAGGAAAACAAACACGCATGCACGTGTCAGTTTATCGAGGTCGGCAAACTTACCGAGAATGTCTTTATTTATTGCTGTCTGCAGAGAGTGGGCTCTCTCTCATGTAGGTTTGCATCTCTTGAATGGAACTCTCGTTACTTTGAACAGAGTCACTCGTTTAGTACAAACTCCCAAACAGGGAGCCCATCGCTCCAAGAGCAGCTGCCCTCTCTTCATCTCTACAGTCACTGTCTGTTTCATAGTCATTATTCTCACGTGACAAGCTGTCAATGACAACATTTCTCTTCTCTGGTGAAAGATGGACTAAGCGAATGGTCCAGGAAAGCTGCTTTATTGAGAAGCATCCACTCACATCACTCACTCATAAAGTCACACTCATCACAAACGAGGGATGTAACGGTATGAAATTTTCATATCACGGTTAATGTGATCAAAATTATCACGGTTATCATTATTATCGGGGTATTGTTGCAGTGTGCTCAAAATGTTGAAAAAAGTACTTTAACACAGTCCTGAAATCATTTAACCCCTTTAATATTATAATTTTAACAGTTCTTTTGTCAGGAAATGTTCTATAAGTAAATTTGTTTTAAAAAAAGTAAACAGTTCTTGCAAGTATTTGTCATTTTGTTATAAATGCTTAAACTGTGTGTAATTACAAGAATAGAAAAAAACGAATTTGTACTTTTGACAAGTTTCTCTTCATAAACAATTGTAAATTAACATGTTCAAAGTTTTGAAACAGCCAAAAATGAATTTAAACAATTTTACATACAATCACACATTTTAGTTTGCCTGCAGCATTAGTGTCCATGTTACAGCTTGTTATATTAGACCATGCCCAGGCCTTTTTTTAACTAAGGATAGTCCCTGAAGCAATTAGCCCCCTTGATGACTCTCCTCTAGTCCCCCCTTCCATGGCAGTTCTTTTCGACAGCTCCTTCTTTAATATTTCCAAAATACGATTGGTTAAATCCATAAAACACAAACTATGACAGAAAAAGACGATCTGTTACAACGAAACAGCAAATAAACGGCCAAAGAACAGCAGGAATACACTCCAGATTGATACTAGTGCTGTTCTTTACAACCTGTATACAGTATTTACTCAGAAAATACTGATAAACCGCCTATTATTCACTCAGGTATGGCTCACTGAATTCCCCCCACCCCCCCCCTCTCTCTGCTCATTTTCTCGAGGAGTTACAGCAGTTCTAATCACGCGCATTTTTGTCTTTCAACGCAGCTTTGTGTTTTAGACAGGGTGACTGTCGTCACTCAGTTTCCCCTTGACATCCTTGTAAAATCCAAACTTCAAACAGACTTTAGACTTCAGCCGTTTCGAGTGGCAAAACCTGTGAGAGTGAGCGAGGCTCCAGCTGCTGAGGCCAAACATTGCAAGCTGCGCATGCGTGCCTCTGTTAGCGACAAACGGCTGCTTCATCGAGGGGCAGACGCACATAGTTCCGCCTTTCCAGGCAAAGAGCAGCATCACCGTGAGTTACTGACACAGTGTGGTGATCAAACACGGTGTAACGGTTATTTTTAGAACACGATAATGCTTACCATGGGAATTTTACTATGGTTTACTATTTTACCGGTAAGCGTTACATCCCTATCACAGACCAATCCATATCAAGCAGCGCTGTTACATATGACGCAGCATACAAAGCAACTAATTGCTAACAACACTCAGCCGATAGCTGCTACAGCTAACAGGTAATGGCTAACGTGTAACAACAGCAAACACCAGTTAACAGCCGTTAGCCGTAGTGGCTAACTGCTAACAGCTAACTGCCATTAACTGTTGTTTGCCCTTGTTAGCCATAGTGGCTAACAGCAGTTAGTCATTAGCTTAAACTACCTTAAGACTATCACTTTGCATTAAATTCTACCACCCAGATGTATCATTTAACACTTATTTGTGACATGAACCTTGTCAAAGACAATCCCTACAAAGTTAACATCTGAGGAGTGCATATTTTGCCAAGTATCACTGAGTAACCATGATGACCACAGGCTGACCGGCATTAGCTGCCATTACTGTCAAACATGCAGTTAATCCTGGACAATGATAGCTGGCAAGACAGAAAAACATGATTTCAGTATCAGACAGGTCTGTCTGCTCTGCAAGGCTAACCACCAGGTATATCAACAAGAAAGGTGATAATCAGGTGTCAGGTGATGGGCATCAGCTAATGAAGCCACACATGACTAAAACACAATAAAAAAATCTTCTGCTATCTTTACTGTGTTACCTAACTATTTCACCATGTCATTGACCAGCTGCATGCTGCTGCCGGCTGGATTGTGATGAAAAATTCCTGGCAGCCGCCCGAGCCCCCAGTACAATTTCCGTGGAATACATGTATACATTTGCAATACATCATTTATAATACATTTCTAAATATCATCTTTATTGGTACATATATGATACCACACAGTTTTGTAAATTTGGTGCATTTGTTTTGTTTTCAGCAACATAACAATGCTATATGTAACATGACTTGTCAGGTGACCCTGAGCTGTGTAAATGGAGGTGGTCATGTCTGATGAAGGGCTACATTCTGAAATGCCACATCCGTGAGGATGTTTCTCATTAAACTGACTTTGCGGCAGCTCCTGGGCTGCAGAACATTCACTCTTTTTGCAGCTGTCTTTGTGCGTCCTCTATGATTTGGGTGCGCTTGCTGCTGTCTTCACTGTAGAAGAAGGAACTTCCCCTCCATACAACTGTGATACCATTCTAAACTCAGTGTTGGTTCAAGTGAGGTGTAAATGTAGAGGAGGAAACTGCTTCACTTATTAACATTGATAAATTAGATTGCTCAATTTTGGCTGGACTAACACGTTTAAAAGTCCAGTTTAAGTCTGACTTACACATAATCATGTTTCTGACTGCATGTAAACAAAGAGTGTGGTGATGCATTCAATGTTCATTACCTCTGTAGTGAAGCTCCCCCAGAGACATCCTGCTGCTCTTTCCCCTCAGGCCTCTGCAACACAGTAAAAAAGGCTTTAGTTTATGAGGTTCAAAGAGCCCTCAGGCTTTTAGACACAGCAAAAGCTGCAGGCCCTGACAAACTCCAGTCTCACTTTTAAGTGAGCATCTGATTTTACTGCCCCTCACTTGACTCACATTTTTAACCTGTCTTCGGTCACTAACATCATACCTTCTATCTGGAGGTCTGTCCATGTCACTCTTCTGCTCAAAGGGGGTAACCCCATGATTTTAAACAATTACATGAATGTATCCAAGCTGTCTGTCCTGGCCAAAGTTCTAGAGTCCCTAGTGAGTGATCAGCTGAAGGATTTTTTTTTTTTTATTAACCTGAAAACAGTAATTTATCAGACAGGTTTTAGAAAGAGACACAGCACAGTTACTGCAACACTTAATAGTATGGTCATTTTGGAGCGAAACGTGACCACGGTGAGCGAAGGTCCGTTTCTCAATGGATTTGTCATGTAGGAGGGCAGAAAAACAAATTTAGCCGGGGTGTATTTTTTAAAATGGCGGGGAAAATTTTTTAGAGGCCAAAATCCAAAATGGCTGTCATGGAAATGATCTTTTTTAAGGCTCGACCTACAATGATGGACAATACATGTTTTCAGACCTTATTTTTGTTAAGAAATACATATTTCTGACTTACATGATGTTTTGACCTTATTTTAACCTTCAAATTCAAGATGGCTGCCACTTCCGGTGTTTTTTGGGGGGAGTTTTTGCCATTTTTGGGGATTTTTTTTCAGTATTGTTCCAGAGTCTCTATAAGGTTATAATGGAAGCTCTGCTCATGATGAATTGAATAATATACAGTTAAAGTTCACAGAAATAACATCTGAAGTCAATAAAGTAGATGTTTATGTGTAAACAACACTTGTTGATTTCCCATTAAAATGGACTCTGCAGCTTTGACTTTTCAGGTCTGTATCACAATTTTTTTGGCCTTAGTAAATTCTTTTGCAGTTTCAGACCCATGGAAATGAATATATTCCTTTTTTTCACTTCCATTTAAATGAATTGAGATTTACCATCACCATGGAAACCACTGGAACAAAGACATATGTGTGATGTCACAAGGACAACGCAGGCCGTTTTCAAATTCACCTACTACATACTGTTTATGAAAGTAGTATGTAGTAGGCGCTGCATACTGCTTACTACACTCGAATGTAGTACGTAGTATGACTGTTCTGTTAGGTTTACTTTGTAGTATGCTACGCTGGCTTCCAGTTCAAGCAAAACGGAAATAGGCTACAGCTGATTTTTTTCCAAACTTAATTTTATTTGTACAAAACAAACCAAAGTTTGGTAAACTCTCCAACTGGCATAGCTCCTAAAGCAGGGGTTGGTAATTTTGGAAAACTAGCATGAATTTAAAAATAGCATCTCCTCAGGACTCTGTGTAGCTCCTCCCACCCTTCCTCCAAAATGACAAGTTCCATGACAAGTCTCCCGTATTTTCCGTATTTTCTCCTCTTTCCCGTCGTCCTCCTGTATCAGTATTCTCCCGCAAATCTCCCGTGTGATGATATAATAATAAAAACATTCCTCTGCCTCTCCAAACTGAGCTCTGTCTCTAGCCTGAAGGGGGCGGTAATGCTCCAAAATGATGGATGCCAACCGCCGTAAAACCGAAGAAGAAGAAAAAGCCTTGCGAGAACGTCCACCTGCAGTAGCCTGGGTGGCAGCTGTCGTCAGATTAGAGCCAACAGAACAAACCAAGAAAAACAAAGTTTATTTTAGATTTCTGTACACCTGTCTTAAAATGTGAGGGATACTGGAGCTTGGTTGGGGTTGTGGGACGGCTCACAGCGGGCTTCCCTTTGTTTCAAAGACAAAACTTGAAAGGTAAGCATTATCCAGCGGAGTCTGACCCCTTGCTTGGCTATCTACACGCACAGAGTCTGTGCATGCCGGGAAAATGTACGTGCAGCAGGCGGGCAGAATGGCGATGGGATTTGATTGGTTTAAAAATTGGTGACATGACATGATTATTGGTTGGTGTTTTCCCTGTTTTACTCCTGCTGTAGATAGCGGATATTTTTCGCTCTGTTTTAGGAACACATTATGAATTGATTGCCATTGGGTCTTCAGACCATTTTAACCAGTATTACAAAACGTGTATCTAATTCAGATTACCAACCTCAGCTTTAAGGTTTACTGAGGTACTCAAGCTCCCTTACCACAACAAGGTGATGAGTCAAAAGGGAGTTTTTTTTTTTTTTTAATGTTTTTATTTATTTATTTGTTTTTTTCCAGAAATACTGAAAGATAATAAATGTGATGAATACAAATAAATAGATAAATGAAAAACACGACTGGTACAGTATAACTGCCATGCTTAAAAATAGCACTTTAAAACAATAACTAATTAGTAGTCAATTTGGAGGCAACAGCTTCTCCTTCTAGCTGACATCGCAAATGAACCATGTAATGTCGAACTGAAAAAGTTATTGTTTGAATAGGGTGAAGAGAAGAAAACGTTACATTGAGAAGGGATGGATATAGAGTAAGGTAA
The DNA here is from genome assembly GCA_036419115.1 of Scarus forsteni. Taxonomy (NCBI): domain Eukaryota; kingdom Metazoa; phylum Chordata; class Actinopteri; order Labriformes; family Labridae; genus Scarus; species Scarus forsteni. The sequence goes on from JAZDUH010000359.1 coordinate 36,143,612, forward strand.
ACAGGATGATATAACAAAACTTTTAGTTGATTAATATTGAGAACCCAAGATACAGAATCACTATTCTTCACCAGGATCGGTTGATTCTCCACACTGACTCCCTTCATCATCACTGCTACTCTCATTAGAGCATTCATGAGATATGAGCTGCTGCGGCAAGGGGGGAAAGGGTATGTCGTACTGGCCGGCACTTCCCGTTTCAATACTGATTCGGGAAAAAATTCACAGTATGCATCAGACCAGTCTGCTTCGCATACTGTTACCCACAATGCAAAGCGCCTGAACTGAAAATGACTGAGAGCAAAGCTTCAACAACCTGAGCAGCAATACAAATATAAGAGCCACTACTTGTTATCTTTACCTTTTCAACACACAATAGTGTGCAATAAATTGTAAAAAGGTCTGTTGTTGTTTTTCCACTGACGGTTTGTAATGGCCCGACTGTGGCATTATTAGTGTAAACCGCTGACAAGTACAGTATGACATTTTACCGTTACGTTTTGTATTTTTCCTCTGTATTTCCACCAGCTTAAATTTTCCTGCTTCTCATTCTCAATACTGTATTGTGTGTGTGATGTTTATCCTTGATGTGTTTTTCTTTTTTTTTCAAGTGGCTCTAATATGCCATTGTATGCCGTCATGAAATAATAAGTTATTCCTCTCCGAAATAATAAGTATTCTCCAACACTGACTGTTTCAGATAAAATGCTGCTTCGGGCAATATCTTTGCAGATTCATAACTGAAATGTCAACTTGCAGGCTACTCATGGTTTGTTTTGTACAAATAAAATTAAGTTTGGAAAAAAATCAGCTGTAGCCTATTTCCACTTTGCTTGAACTGGAAGCCAGCGTAGCATACTACAAAGTAAACCTAACAGAACAGTCATACTACGTACTACATTCAAGTGTAGTAAGCAGTATGCAGCGCCTACTACATACTACTTTCATAAACAGTATGTAGTAGGTGAATTTGAAAACGGCCAAAACGTTTTCCTTGTGACATCACACATATGTCTTTGTTCCAGTGGTTTCCATGGTGATGGTAAATCTCAATTCATTTAAATGGGAGCGAAAAAAGGAATATATTCATTTCCATGGGTCTGAAACTGCAAAAGAATTTACTAAGGCCAAAAAAATTGTGATACAGACCTGAAAAGTCAAAGCCGCAGAGTCCATTTTAATGGGAAATCAACAAGTGTTGTTTACACATAAACATCTACTTTATTGACTTCAGATGTTATTTCTGTGAACTTTAACTGTATATTATTCAATTCATCATGAGCAGAGCTTCCATTATAACCTTATAGAGACTCTGGAACAATACTGAAAAAAAATCCCCAAAAATGGCAAAAACTCCCCCCAAAAAACACCAGAAGTGGCAGCCATCTTGAATTTGAAGGTTAAAATAAGGTCAAAACATCATGTAAGTCAGAAATATGTATTTCTTAACAAAAATAAGGTCTGAAAACATGCATTGTCCATCACTGTAGGTCGAGCCTTAAAAGAGATCATTTCCATGACAGCCATTTTGGATTTTGGCCTCTAAAAAATTTTCCCCACCATTTTAAAAAATACACCCCGGCTATATTTGTTTTTCAGCCCTCCTACATGACAAATCCATTGAGAAACGGACCTTCGCTCACTGCGGTCACGTTTCGCTCCAAAATGACCCTACTATAATGTTCTTAAAGATTTCATGGATATTCTTGATAATAAACAGCATTGTAAAGCCCTCTTTATCAACCTGTCCAAAGCAATTGATACTTTGGACCAGTTAGTTCTTGCTCATTTATCATTTAATGTCGGACTGTCAGATCATGCTGCTGGATGGTTTAGAAATTATCTGGCAGAAAGATAACTCATACCCCTTTCACACTGGCCAAAAAGCCTGTTTAAACCTGGTAACAATTGGCCACTTGCAGGCAGTTTGAAAGGGCCTAATCTGATTTTTTTTTCAACCAAGGTCGACTGGCAGTGGGAAAAGAGTCACTTGCTGCTTATTGGCAGGATAACCCATGTTGAAAAAACCTTTGTTGACCCGCTAATCATAGTGTAAAAGAGGTATCACTGTAAGAAAAGGTGTGCCACAAGGGACAGTCCAGGGACCACTCTTGTTCATACTTTACATCAATAATATCAACCAGTACATATCAAATGCAAAATTTCACATTTAAGTAGGTCTGGGCAATATATCGATTCAATCGATTATTTCAATTTAGTTTCTGCAGAGGATTTAAAAATAAATAATAGAGATTTTTTCATTCACTTACTTTAATTTTAAGTTGTTGCAAAGTTTGAAAAAAAATATAAACAGTGAAATTTTAGAGTTTTCATGATGGTGGCCCTGTCAGGTTTTGCACAAGCACTTTCAATTGCTTGTATTCATTTTTAAAAATTAGATTAAATATTGATAAGAGAGAAACATGTTAACAAGCTGTAAAACTCCCTCAGCTTTCAGTGTTTATGTAGGTAAACCTGCCTGCATTAGAACTACATAAATAACATTTTATGACACACTTTAATTTTAAGATGGAAATTCTGATTGATTTAGGAATATATTTTGACAACATAAAGGCAGAACTTGATTCTTGTCATTTTTGTGTCACTTGGAGTTTTTTTCTTTTTGTTTGAGAAGGAAAAAAATCGATTAAAATTGTAAATCGACTTTTGTGGAGAAAAATCTGAGATTTTATTTTTTGGCCATATCGCCCAGCCCTACATTTAAGCTGACGACACAGCCATGTATACCTCTCCTTCCATGCCAGTCAAAGCACTTTCACAGTTACAGCATGCTTTATGATTTAAAACAGGTTTTAAATGCAGACAAAGTTTAAGTTGTTATTCTCCAATTCTTGGTAAAAACTTTAAAACCAACCTTCAGCAACCACAGCTCAGAGTTGTCAGATAGAATTTGCAACAAGCATCTTGATGCTCCCTTTCTTTTTCTGCTCATGTTCAGCAGCTTGTTACTAAATTAAAAATGAAGTTATTCTTATGTGTAAATGTATTCTAGGGCTGGGTATTTCCAGCAACTTCACAATACGATACGTATCCCGATACTAAGGCCACGATACGATATGTATCCCGATACACGTAAATTGTGAACATTGACCATGCTTTAAGCAAAATTCTTGACAAGTTTAGTTTTTTCTTACAAGAAGAAAAAGAGCAAGGATGAGTTTTAAGTGGTTCTACAACTTGAGAGACATAAATTCAGATCCTCAAAGATGGTAGACCTAAGATCAAATTAAGAACATATGCTTCATTATGTAGCTCGTCTTCTACCTTGAACTGTGCCACTGTTAACATTATCCAAAGTGTATTTACAACAACTGTCAAAAATATTTAGGCCGTATCAATTCTGTAGAATCCGTATCGATACACGTATCCCAAAGGAGTGCGATACGATATTTTGCCGTATCGATATTTTGAGCACAGGCCTAATGTATTCTCGACCAGCTCCCATCCTATCTTCTGACCTACAGTGGGTACAGAAAGTATTCAGACCCCCTTAAATTTTTCACATTTTGTAACATTGCAGCCATTTCCTAAAATCAATTAAATTCATTTTTTTCCTCACTAATGTACACAAAGTACCCTATATTGACAAAAAAAACCGAATTGTAGACATTTGAAGATTTATTAAAAAAGAAAAACTGAAATATCACATTTTTATAAGTATTCAGACCCTTTACTGTGGCACTTGTGGCACTTGTGGCACAACAGAGGCATTGTCCATTTCTTCCAATCATCCTTGAGATGGGTCGACACCTTCATTGGAGTCAAGATGTGTTTAATTTTATTGATTGGACTTGATTAGGAAAGGCACACACTTGTCTCTATAAGACCTTTCAGCTCACAGTGCATGCCAGAAGAAATGAGAAGCATGAGGTCGAAAGAACTGCCTGAAGAACTCAGAAACAGAATTGTGGAAAGGGACAGATCTGGCCAAGGCTACAAAAGAATTTCTGCTGCACTTAAGGTTCCTAAGAGCACAGTGGCCTCCATAATCCTTAAATGAAAGAAGTTTGGGACAACAGGAACTCTTCCTACAGCGGGCCGTCCAGTCAAACTAAGCAATCGGGGGAGAAGAGTCTTGGTGAGAGAGGTAAAGAAGAACCCACAGATCACTGTAGCTGAACTCCAGAGAACAAGTGGGGTGATGGGAGAAAGTTCATTTAAGTCAACCATCACTGCAGCCCTCCACCAGTCAGGGCTTTATGGCAGAGTGGGCCGACAGAAGCCTCTCCTCAGTGCAAGAAACATGAAAGCCAGCATAGAGTTTGCCAAAAAACACATTAAGGACTCCCAGGCTATGAGAAATAAGATTCTCTGGTCTGATAAGACAAAGATCTAACTTTTTGGTCTTAACTCTAAGAGGTATGTGTGGAGGAAACCAGGCCCTGCTCATCACCTGCCCAATATAACCCCCACAGTGAAGCATGGTGGTGGCAGCATCATGCTGTGGAGGTGTTTTTCAGCTGCAGGGACAGGACCACTGGTTGCAATTAAAGGAAAGATGAATACGGACAAATACAGAAATATTCTGGACGAAAACCTTTTCCAGAGTGCTCAGGATCTCAGACTGGACTGAGGGTTCGCATTCCAACAAGACAATGACCCTGAGCACACAGCTAAAATAACAAAGGAGTGGCTTCAGAACAACTCTGACTGTTCTTGAATGGCCCAGCCAGAGCCCTGACTTAAACCCAACTGGGCATCTCTGGAGAGACCTGAAAATGGCTGTCCACCAACGTTCACCATCCAACCTGACAGAACTGGAGAGGATCTGCAAGGAGGAATGGCATAGGATCCCCAAATCCAGGTGTGAGAAACTTGTTGCATCACTCCCAAGAAGACTCATGGCTGTATTAGTTCAAAAGGGTGCTCCTACTCAGTACTGAGCAAAGAGTTTGAATACTTATGACCATGTGATATTTCAGGGTTTTTTTTTCATAAATCTTCAAAAAATTCTATAATTAATTTCATTTCATTTCATTTATTTCTTTATTTGAATGGGACAATGCATATTAATGAACAGGCAACAATGCTGTAAATATGCCGGATTTAGCTCAAGGTTAATTTCCATCCGCAGTCCCATGAGGTAAAAACATACCACCAAGACAAGAACATTCAAAAGACATGACAAAGTACACACAATACAAAAAACAATATATTAAAACCACACAAAACCTGAAATGTGTATATTTTACATCAAATAACACACATCCAACTTTCCCTCCTCCTTCCACACCACTCTCACTCGCACATTCATCTGCTTATAAAATATGCTCCTGCCTTCTAATGCTGACAACTCTGCTGTCCTTGAAGCCATTCTCTAAGTTGTCTTTTAAATGTCACATATGTGGTACATTCTCTAACTGTCATAGGTAGAGTGTTCCAACTAGAAGAGCCCTTAATAGAGAGCACATTTTGGGAAAACGTGCATTTCCTGAACTGCACTTCACAGTCCCCCCTGGTTGTTGATTGAGTGCTAGTCTCACAGCTTCTTATTTTAACGAAATCGTTAAGAGGTGGAGGGGCCAGACCATGTAACACTCTATATACAAGACAGATGTTTTTAAAGATTTTCAGGTTATCAAAGTTTAAAAAATTGTATTTTTCAATTAAAATACATATATGAAAAGACTGTTTTTTTTATCTAGAACCTTGATAGCCTTTTTATACAGCTGCTCAATTGGTTTAAGCGCTGTGGTACCAGCAAAAGACCAAGTCGTTAAACAATATTCAATATGTGAGAATATCATGCAATGAAGGTATGACTTAGCTGCTTCCGTTGTTATTGAGGACCAAATTTGTTTGATTCTGTGTTTTTTTGTCAGTATTGGGTGCTTTGTGTACATTAATGAGGAAAAAATGAATTTAATTGATTTTAGGAAATGGCTGCAATGTTACAAAATGCGAAAAATATAAGAGGGTCTGAATACTTTCCGTACCCACTGTATATCTGTCAAAAGAGCACAGAGCTTCATAACCTTGGGTACCTAGCAACGGGGTCAACCACACCTTTCTTCACTAAGATAAGAGTTTCTGTCCTTTCCTGGCTCATAGTTCTCTGAGAATGTTCTGGAATCACTCCTAAGCTAAGAAGGAACTTTGCTTGGAAACTTTAGGAGCTCTCTCAGTGGATTCTCAGAATCTTTAGGAATACGGGCCCTGGGTTCAGTGGGTATTTTAAGATGATGTTGAGTGACTTGGAGGCAGATAATCTGGGTGAAGATGTTTTGACTGATGCACATCATCTGTCTCACATGGACAACTTCAGCCTAATTGGTTGTCTGAAATGGTAACTTTTCTATCTTAATGTACTGAAGTAATGTTTTGTGTGGTTTGCTTTTATATTTTTAATTTATGACTATGTGTGTTTGTCTAAAACGGACAAATGTCTCTGTCTCAGACTCTCTTGAAAAAGAGATTTTTAATCTCAGTTGGGGTTCTTTTGTCAAAGGTACTATGGTTGTGTCAGATTAAAGAGGTGTTTTAACTGAAAGTGATCTGTCACCACAGCACAGATGTATAAATATTAGAAGAACTGGATATTGGTGATGTTAGCATGGTAAAACAATGAACTGCTTCTTGGCTTGTTTGCTTTGGATGTTTTGTTTCGATCTCAGCCACATCCAAAGCTCCTGTCATCTTTTTCTCATTGACATAATAAAACGAAGAAGAAATCTGAATATCTGCTGTGTCAAAAGTACTGTGGAAGGGAAACTGATCAGACTCATCCAGGCCTTAAATTGTAGCAAATGCCTGAAAAGCATTTGCTTTCTTTGCTTTCAAGTTTCTGTTTTCAGATTTTATTACAAAGGCATTAAGTGCACAAAGTGAATTAAAATTCAAAACAATAAATCAAAGTAGAGATGTTTCAAATACTTTTTTTTTTGCCAATTCTGGTATTTTTAATCATATGTAACATTTGGTTTAATTCTCCCATATGTTTGATCATTAAATCACACCACAGTTTCAGATTTTTTTACTACCCTAAATAAAGGATATTCTTTAAATTCACAGTAAGGTAAGCAATATGTCAGCATCAAATTGGCATGACACTGTTGGGATTCATGTTGTCTAAAAGGAACATGTCCTTGCAGAAGCCTGAACCAAAGCTTGGTTGATCGTCTCACCCCCGAGGTTTCACATGTAGGTGTGAACCCTCTGATAAGGAGACCCTGCTCGGCATTCTTGCTCAGTGAATGGAGCAAAGAGGACACACAGGTCCTCTCTCTCTGTCTCTTTTTCTGAACTATGGAGTGAAGAGGACATAGGTCCTCTCTCTCAGCTCAGCTCCTTCTCAGCCTGTAGAAGAGAAACAGAACCTCTCCAGTCTTTTCTCAGAAGTACAACCTCAAGACTTTTTCCACAGTCCTGCTCAATGCAGACTGTAGCACCATAGGCGACACAAGAGCCTTAAGGAACAGGAGTTCCTGATCAAAACCAGAAACAACACCACAGAGTTAGCATCAAGCTGCTAACTCAAAGGACAAAGGAACAACCAGTGGACTTCAGAGCCAGGAGCTGAATGGACAGACCGGCCTGGGACCCACTGAGAAACCATCAAACCTGCAGCACTGGACTTTGCAGAGCAGAACCCAAACGGACACCTTTTCCTCCCATGGACTTGGTAATATAACTGGGCCTTACAGACTTTGGCTAAGCACAGGACTATTCAGTTTAAACAATTACAGCATTGCTTTATTGAATATGTTCCTTAGAGCTTTAAGCTATAGCTAACCTCTGCATAGTTGGGATGCACTTGTGGTCTGGGCACCCATGAGTTCGTCACTACCATAAGTTCTTATTTTCAGTTTGAATATCTAAGATTATACTTCTAGAAAATGATCACCACAACCATTCAGACATGAGGACCCTCCAGAAATGAGATGTAGCATCTCAAGAGGCTAACCTCTAAGGAATCAGACGACAGGCCGATGATACATGGACCTGTCCCTAACTTTAGTTCTTACTTCGTCCACTTGTCTCCTCTTACTTCCCTTCCTTTGCCCTCACACCCATCACAGCATCGTGTGGATTTGCTGTTCATCATGAGACTGGGATCCACATTCAAGATTTCCTGCGGCTTAACAGAAGGTTTTTTCTTGCCGCCATGATGGAGGGATCCATGATTGGCTATATGGATTCATGTTGGGTGTTGGATGTACAGTCATGGAAAAAATTATTAGACCACCCTTGTTTTCTTCAATTTCTTGTTAACTTTAATGCCTGGCTCAACTAAAGGTACATTTGTTTGGACAATTATAATGATAACAACAAAAATAGCTCATGAGAGTTTAATTTAAGAACTAAGAACTATTCATTTTCCATGGTTTTCTTGATAATAACCAAAATTACTTAAATTCTTACATCAATAGCTATGGCATTGTACCGCCAAAAACACTACTTTTAAGCATTCAATGTTTTCTTTTCTGTTTGCTTTAAACACATGATACACACAAGAGTTAATACTTGATTGCATAACCATTGTTTTTGATGACTGCAGCCATGCGTCTTGGCATGCTCTCCACCAGCTTCTGACATTGTTCTGCTGTCACAGCAGCCCATTCCTGTTGGACAAATTCAAACAAATTTTCTTTGTTTTTGGGCTTGTGGTTCTCCATTTTGAGTTTGACGATTTTCCACAGGTTTTCAATTGGATTAAGATCTGGTGATTGAGCAGGCCAAGGCATGGTGCGAATGTTGTGGTTCTCCATCCAGGCTTTAACTGACCTTGCCGTGTGGCAAGGGGCATTGTCTTGTTGGAAAATCCAGTCATTCGAGGCAGGAAAGAGTTTTCCAGCTGATGGAAGAAGACTGTTTTCAAGGGTAGTCCTGTACATGACCTGGTTCATTCAGCCTTCACACAATTGCATTTGCCCTGTTCCACTCAGACTGAAACAACCCCAGATCATGACTGATCCACCCCCATGTTTTACTGTAGGGCAAGACAGTCTGGGTTGTAAGCTTCTCCAGGCTTCCTCCTAACCAGTAAGTTGGCTGGAGTGGGCATCAATTCAAAATTGGATTCATCACTGAAGAGAACCTTAGCCCAATCATCAACAGTCCAATCCTTGTGGTCTCGAGCAAAGAGTAACCGGGCCTTCCTCTGCCTTTCATTGATGAAGGGCTTCTTGCGTGCTCTGTGTGACTTCAAACCAGCTTCAACAAGTCGGTTTCGAACTGTCCTTGCTGAACAAGTCACATTTCTCGACAGTGCCCACTCATTTTTAAGGTCCCTGGAGGTCTGGCGGCGATTCCTGACACAGGAGCGGATGAGTGCACGGTCATCTCGTGGGGTAGAAAGAGCGTTTCCTGCCACGGCCAGGGAGCAACTTGGTAGTGCCATGTACAGCTTGTTTTTTGTTGTTGTAATGAACGGCTGTCTTGGAGATCTTCAGTTTTTTCGCTACCTGTCTCTCACTCATGCCAATTTCCAGCAGTGCCAAGATGGCTGCCTTTGTGGCTTCACATAATTCTTTTGTTTTAGGCATTATGTGAGAGCTGACAACTTCTGAGTTGTGCTACGGCTTGAATGTAAGCAGGAAACCACTCTAGGCCTTTGCATGTGCAGTGCTGCTTGTGACATGAAATGGCCTCTTATATACCCTGGGAATCAATTAAGCTTAAGAATGTCAAATAGGACATAAAGTATTATGTGACCAGCTGCATTTTTTGTTGTGTTCATTGTATTATACGTTTAGTGGTACCAGATATTAGAATGAACAAGAAATTGAAGAAAACAAGGGTGGTCTAATAATTTTTTCCATGACTGTATATATTTGTATATATATGTATATGTGTATTCTATATGTATATATGTATCTATGCATATATGTGTATCCATAAAATGAAGAGCTTTATGCTCTATTGTAAAGTGTCTTGAGATAACACTTGTTATGAATTGGCGCTATACAAATAAAGATTGATTGATTGATTGATTGATGATAGCTACATCCCTATTTCAGGTAGAGGCATCAACCAAACACAAAGACCATTTTAACCTCCACCACTCCCCATGTGGTCCTGGTCGTAAATGCCTTTGAGCCATGCGGCATTAAGACACCCTTTAGAGGCAGCCATCTTGCCTTTGTTTGTTACACACACACACACACATATAGACACACTCACACACACTTAGAGATAGGATTTTGTTAGCTTAGGTATTGTATGTTTACATGTTTGTTTGTCAATAAATGATTTTAAACACAAAGTCAGTTGCTGGTCTGTTGATGTTGTATAAGAGTGAATCTTGCCAACCTCTTCTCTGCAGAACTCCCAATCCTTCAACTCTGACAATTCATTAGGTAACTTTGGTTATTTTTATTAAGTTAATTATAAATCATGGTTCCAAATTAATAGTCAGTAACCTTAATGAGACAGACTTAATAAATTGACTATCATTTCTCCTTTTATAGGGGGTTCCTCGAGGTTTAATGTAAATTAAGTCCCATTACTTAATTTAAATAATTATTTCTGATAGCCAATATTATTAAGTAAAACAGTGAATAGTTGTCCACTGATCATAAAGCACAACAACACAGTATATAAAGACCTGAATACTGATATCAGCTCAGGTCTCATTTATTTGGTTGATGGCTGATGTTGTATAAAGAGCTGATATCAGTTGAAGTCACAGTTGAGTGTTGATGTGCATCACTATACAGTGATATATATATCAGTGAGGTCCATTTCTGTAACCAAGCAGTGAAAGTTCTGGAGAGAAGCACTGAGGCTGTGAGAGCCTCTAGCAGCAGAAACAGCAGCTGTGGACACAGACTCCATAAGAAATGTTTGTTATATCAAAACTTCCTTCAGTCTGTAAAACCTCCATTATATTTTAAAACTCTTTTCCAAGGAAGTGAAGTAGAGTTCAGACATGTATAACTTCAAACTAAAAAGCGAATCTTAATCTTAATACCAAATAAGATATTCAACATAATTACATGTGAGAGCTACATCCTAAATGAAATAAAAAACAGAGCATCTTTTTCCTCAATCAGTTTTCTAGTGTTTGTCCAGCATCAGTGAAAACATTAGCAAACATGTCTGATCTTGCCTGTTTCACTGGAGTCCTTTCTGCCTGTGATCTCTCGCTTTCTCCTGGATCTGTTGGCGTTTCCAGTTGTCTCTGAAGCTCAGTCTCCACCAACTGCAGCTTGAAGAGCATCTGTTTGACAGCCTCAGCAGGACCCGGCTGCTTCAGAGAGCCTTTTAGGTTAAGACTGTGGCCCTGACCATGGGAGAAAAAGCTGTGATTCTGGATCTGGAGGAAGAATCATTTACTCTTGAAGCTCCTACCTGATCTCTGCTGTCCGTCAGAGCATCTGTGACGCCCCCTGCAGGAGCCCTGCAGGGTGGAAAAATATCAGTAATCTCTTGAAAGTTTAAATTTGCATCAGCACAAAAGATGTGTTACAAATCTTACTGAGTGAATGGAGGACACTGAAAAGGCTCCTCTGAGTTCAATGGGCTGCCATCTTCAACACGATCAGCTAAAAAGACTGAAACAAAAAGAAAAGATTCAGGAGTCTTTGCATAGATTCAGAGAGTCAGTGTTTGTCTGAAAGACTTCACCTATGATTTTACTGTGCCGTAAATATTACAGGTGGAGGCTTTGTTTTAGCTCAAACCAAATCTAAAATATTCATTTAGAAGCATTTAAAGTAGCCACCATCAAGAGATCCTACATGTATTCTGTGGCAAATCAATGAGAACAAGCAGCTGATCTGTTAGATAATTCCTGAAATTACTTAACAGTAAAGGCTACAATCTCCTTATCTGCTGCTCGTTGCTGTACCCCAAGTTTTTAAAGATCTGGGTAAGACATTGTTTGCCCTTGTCATTGTCTGTTGTTCTTGTCTTGTAGGTGGCCTGGGATCCTTGGTGGGAGACTGCCTCCTGCTGTGGAGTTACAAAGGCTCAATAATTACAATTACAGACATAACACATACTAAGCCATATATTTAGCCGCATTCCAGTTCATAATGATTCCAGCTGTTAATGTAGATTTTAGCCTTATCTTTCTATCAATGGTTGATACATCTATAGTAACAATCTTTAGCATCCCATAGGCAATGAGGTCCCTCTTGAAGATGGGATGTCACATCTCAAGAGGCCTACCTTCAGTACATTTAAATATAATGGAGACAAATATGGTAGGGATGAATTTGTGGTCTGGACACCCATGAGTTTGTCACTACCATAAATTCTTATTTTCAGTAAGACTATTACTGATTATACTTCTGTAAAATTCTCACCACGGCCATACAGAAAACAAGATGTTGCATTTCAAGAGGCAAACCTCTAATTCATTTTGCTTTGAGCAGAAAGAAATTTGGGTCTATGATGGGTCCACAGATCTGTCACTAACTTTAGTTCTTCAGTCCACTTTGCTTCATCACGAGACTGGGATCCACATTCACTTTTTCCTGCTGCTTAAAGTTTTTTTCATGATTCATGATTGGTTATATGGATTCATGTTGGGAGTTGGATGTATATATTTATATATATGTACATGTGTATTTCATAAATGTATCTTTGCATGTATGTGTAGCCATAAAAAGGAGACTTTTATGCTCTATCGTAAACTGTCTTGACATAACACTTGTTATTAATTGGTGCTATACAAATAAAGATTAATTGATTGATCGAGAATTCTAACTTTTCTAGCTTTAGTATGTTGGGATTTGGCTGTTGCCGCAGAGCCACAAATGACATCACCTGAAAAGATCGACTTTCTTTATTACTTTTACATTGCATGATGAATTGTCTTGCACACAGCAATCGCAACCCGGAAGAGGTTAGCCCTGCCCCATTGCGGCTGTACATTAACTTTGCATGGAGAGTACAAGTAGCGTCTGGTGTGTAAGCACCTTTTAGGTGCCGGACGCTACTTGGTCCTGAAAATCCATAAAGAAGTAGGTCATAAGTCATTCAAGTTCAAAGCACCATCCGATCTGACCATCTGGAATAATCTTCCTTCCTCATTAAAGTCAATCACTTCTTTTTTTATCTTTAGATCAAAGGACCTCTTTCACAATACATGTAATTTTGCCCACAGCCCAATTTTTTGTTTATTGTGTGGTATTTGTAGTACACCCAGAGACTCCCAAGAATATACCTTTAGAAAATCCAAAAGTCATCCAGGGCCTGTACCTATGACCTATTTTATGATCATTGCCATAGGTGTGAGCCAGGGTGCACACTTTACCCCAAAACTTACTCAAACACAAATAATAAATCATCAAATTGGGTCAAATCACCTTCACTGAAGTCTGGTGCATCTTTTGAAATCAAATGTAAAGCTAAGTATTACAATTGATAGAAGTTATTGAATTTTAACTGGAAAAAAAATAGTTTTTTTTATGATTTTTTCAACAAATTCAATTCTTTAGAGATGTGTCTGACCAACTTACAGTTGCTGTACACCTAAAATACTTACAAATTATTTGGCCACATATATATTCTCAAAGTGGGAAAAAAATCATCAAATTCTGAGACCGGTAAAGTTGTTCAATTAACAGGTTGGGTTACTGTGGAAGAATCAGGATACTGTTCCATGTCTTGTATATCAGGGAACCTTTAAAGATTTGTTCAGAATTCATCCTTTAAGTATGATTTCTTTCAGAATTTGAATGCTGGATTCAAAACAAACATTTCACATGAAATGTTATTCATTTTAATATTGAACAGCCACAAAGGGCCTGTATATTATGCCTTTGTGATGAGATAATAATGAGCCATTGATACAAGTAAAAACCGATGCAGTTTTGGATTGTTGTAATCAGACTGTATATATCTACAATGACAGCAATACATAAACATTACTTCTGTCAATTTCTGTTTCTAGTACTTATATATACATGTAATCTGTTTTATGGCCTTCGTGTCTTTTTGCATAGCAACGGCTTGGACAATTTTAATTTGTAGACTGGAACTATAGTGAGGGAAAGGGTATCTGAGAAATCCATAAGACGTATGATTGGCTGGTTATTTCATAGAATGGAGTCTTTGAATTTGCTTGTGTATGGTTGGAGGGGCTTCTGATTTTGAAAATGTTTATAATATCCCAAATAATAGATTACAGATGCAACATGTGCACACATGCCAGAGGTTCTCTTTCCAGCAGGACAGAGACAATAATATGCCTTCACAGGATCATCTGATGCATTCTTGTCAAATTGAATCCAAACATTGTATTGTATTTGAGATCTGTGACGAGAATGAATCTGTCCCCTAATGAGATCAGCATCATGCTGGTAAACCCAAGTCTCATAGTCACCATCATTTTTTTGATGCTCAGCAATGTAGCCAGGGGACTGTTTGATTTGGTATGTACCGCATGTTATGGTCTCATGCTATCTCAGATGCACACGAGGTAACGAGATATCAGATGTTCCAAGCTTCTGGCATACACTCCGAGCTCTACGTGACATATTTGGGTCTTCTGCAACTTGTTTTGCCAAAAAATTGTCTTTTTTTAAAAGTGAAAGCATACGCTGAGCCATCTTAGTATCTCGTTCCTCTCGATCTGGATCTGAAACATATATTGGTCCTCTGAAGGCATTGAGACATGCAGTTACTATGCGCACTAATTTGCCAATGACCTCAACGAAATAATTTGAGGTAAGTTGTTCCTTAAACAACATCCACTTCTTTAAACGCCCGTAGTAGGACTCTACTATCCATCTTGTTTTGGTACAGCAACGATCGCTATTGGCTGTTGAGGAATCCAATTGGGATTTACCAGTTGGTAAAAATGACGGCATTCTAGCATCATACCCCAACTTAGCAAGAAGATCTAAGGCATCCCTGAAACCGCGATCATTTGCTCCTAACCAAGATTTCAATATTTCAATTTTTTCCATGATGAGCCGAGTTATTGTTGCATCATTTACGTTACCATGGTAGGGGCCAATAGTGTCTAAAACATATCCATCAGGCAGTACAACTGACATGAATTTTAGGTAATTTCGTTTTATCTGTCCTCTGTAAGATGCCCTTTGAAACTGATGATCACTGCATTTGTTGAGGTAGATATATGTACCATCTAAGATAAGAGTGACCTGGTCACCATAAAAAGCTTTAGTAAAGACAGTGTTGTGAGTTATGGCATCGTGGCGTGAAATATGATTTGTGCCGAGGTATTTGGGAATAACTATTGTGTTCAAAATATCTGCAATTGTATGAAAATATCTTGACAGTGTAGCTTGGGAAAGATTAGTAAGCATGGTCATTTGATTCCATGAAAGGTTTGTTTTCAGTTTTGCCAAAAAGTAAAGAAGCAAATCTATTGTTCAGGAACTATCACTTCAACCTGAAACAAGATCAGATTCACACATGTCATACATGTTCTTAAATTGCACCAATGTCCAGCCAGTCCATGCATGGCAGTCAGAACCTGACAAGGTTTCAAACTTCAGTTTGGGTGATGTCTCATGTTTGGATACTTCATGTACAATTTCAAGCAAATCATTAATAACAACTGGAGAAATAGATTCATTCAGTTTACTTTCCAGAGGACTACAACTGTGCATATTTATCTTTGTGTCAGGGTGTAGAAAACTCCCGATGAGGTGTTCAGAACAAACACGAGCATCAGGCGGGCACCAAAGTGAACATTCAATGATAAGAGAGTGCCGAACAGACTTAGGAATGTTTATACAGTTGTCATTGTACTCTAAACACAAAGAACACTTACGATGTGAAGAGGAAGCATACCTCAAATCTTTGATTTGGATAAGAGGTATAACAGATCGGTTAGTTCCAGGATTAGTGGGGCTATCCTCAATCTCAAATGAATCACAGATGCCTGTGGATTCATTGTCACTGTGAGTGTCTTTTTTTGAGTCAGGGCGTGGCCTTTTTCTAAGATATCTCATGTAGCATTTTAGACACAGCTTACTTCCACTCTCAACATTCAATCCTTCTTTACTAAGCACCTGCTTTAACCAGTTGTTACTGGGAGAATGTAGACTCCTTCCATATTTTAAGTTCTTCCCTTTATCTTTGAACCTGGTTTTGCAATCAGGTATAATACAAACCCCATCCATTTTAACTTCAAACAATATGAAAATAAATTATCTGGAGGATTTAAATATATATTGGTATTCTCAGGGAAACAAACCTGGAAAATACACTAACAACAAAAAGGTATAGTTATAGGTATGGATACCACTTAGTATTGTACTAGATGCACAATTTTTTCATAAAATGTATATGTGTGCACACTAAATTGTGGTAACAGAAGACACTGTATATGAACAGCTATACTTAAAAAGAAATCTGCTGAATATAACACTTGCAGCAGAATATATGTTGTTTATACTCAAATGACAAATTGATACTAGCTAGCTAGGGACATATGTTGCTTGGACAACAATTCTTTACAGCAGGGGTGTCAAACTGATCCAGTAAAGGGCTACTGTGGCTGCAGGTTTTCTTTCCAACCAAGCAAAAACACAACTGACACAAATTATTCAATTAACTGGATTGTCTATACATGGTTGATTTGTTGGATCAGGTGTGTTCTTGCTTGGTTGGAATGAAAACCTGCAGCCACAGTGGCCCTTTACTGGATCAGTTTGACACCTGTGCTTGACAGAATGGCAGAACTGACTAAACTCGTCTTGACCACAAGCGTGAAGGTCAACAATAGCATATTGCCTCAGCTTGAACGTACTACTCTATCATACAAGGAGATGCACCACTATCCCATTTATTCATTTGAAATATATAGCATGTATTGCAGTGTTGATTAGCTTTGCGTTGGATGATATTTTAAAAAAGAGGAGTTACAGGCCCTGCATACCTTTTCTGTCTTAAATGAAAAACATTTTGAGAAAAAATATAATTCAATTGAATGCACAATACTAAATTGAAGTTAACATTCATTTGCTGCAAATTGCATGAAATAAAACATTACCCTTGATATAATACAAGACATGGAACAGTATCCTGATTCTTCCTCAGTAACCCAACCTGTTAATTGAACAACTTTACCGGTCTCAGAATTTGATGATTTTTTTCCCACTTTGAGAATATATATGTGGCCAAATAATTTGTAAGTATTTTAGGTGTACAGCAACTGTAAGTTGGTCAGACACATCTCTAAAGAATTGAATTTGTTGAAAAAATCATAAAAAAACCCATTTTTTTTCCAGTTAAAATTCAATAACTTCTTTCAATTGTAATACTTAGCTTTACATTTGATTTCAAAAGATGCACCAGACTTCAGTGAAGGTGATTTGACCCAATTTGATGATTTATTATTTGTGTTTGAGTAAGTTTTGGGGTAAAGTGTGCACCCTGGCTCACACCTATGGCAATGATCATAAAATAGGTCATAGGTACAGGCCCTGGATGACTTTTGGATTTTCTAAAGGTATATTCTTGGGAGTCTCTGGGTGTACTACAAATACCACACAATAAACAAAAAATTGGGCTGTGGGCAAAATTACATGTATTGTGAAAGAGGTCCTTTGTGAGCATGAGTGCGAGCATACTTTTATGCTGCGTTCACACCTCACGCTCCTTGAACTACCTCGGCGATCAGTCTCCATGCAAAGTCAATGTACAGCTGCAATGGGGCGGGCTAACCCTCCCGCGATGCTTTTCACACTGCCACATAGCTTGTCGCGCGATGTCAAAGTAAAAAAAGTTGATCTATTCAGACGATGTCGCGTACGGCTCTGCGGCAAACCCAATCAGTGGTGTGTGCGTGTGTGTGACGGTGCCCGTGACAGACAGTTTTTCATCCGGACTACAGAGGAACTATGTATGTCTGTGTGGGAAACACTAGTCAGTGAGGACATTAGTTCCGCCTAGACGGACCACAGAAAACTCAGAGATGCTGCTGCTGCAGGACATCAGCTGCAATGTTTTGTGGTTGATAAGTGAATGAAAAGGATACAGCTGGAATAATGTCCGCTTTTTCATCCTATTTTATGATATATGATATGATCGCAGTGAAACCGAGCGACAGTGACCAAAATGAGGTATTTATGGACGTGTGACGCTACATCGGTGGGCGCGCAACTTTGGGAGCTGGGTCGCTTGTGGTGTGAACGCAGCATTAGTGAGCAGGTGATAGGGTGGGAAGGGTGTGGGGGCTGTGGAAGTGGTAGAGCAGTGTGTTTTTGTGTGTATTGTGTATTATTGTAATGTACTTTCTGTGTTTTTCTGTGTATTACTGTTCTATGTTTTTGTGTTATTTTGTACCTTGGTTGGGACCCCCTAAAAAACGAGATGCTGCATCTCAATAGCTTATTCTAAATAAATTCAAATTAAATAAATTCAAATTCTTGATGTTGTTCTTTCGATCTTAAGTGGACTTTAAGTAATTTAGAGTTTATTAAACTGTGGCTGAAATGAGCTTAGCTCAGTCATGGTGTCATTCCCAGATCCGTCATACGAGTTCAGAGGTGAAAGAAACGTAGCATGTGAGCTGTTTGGAGTCAAATCTTGGAAATGTCACTCTGTTGTGTTATATTAAGTCATTTTGGGACAAAATATCCATCTATGTACAATACCAGAGACATGAATCATTTTTTGGCAAGCAAAATAAGCTGATTTTTACATTGTAATGTCCCTTTACTCAATTTTTAAGTGGTAAAAAGTACTGGTTGGAGTCCAATCTTGCAAATGTCACTCTGTCGAGCTATATTAAGTCATTTTGGGGCAAAATATCAATCTGTGTACAGTACCAGATGCAAGAATCAGTTTTTGGCACGCAAAATAAGCTGTTTTTTACATTATGTCCTCTTTCTCATATTTCAAACGGTACAAAGCACTGTGTGGGGTCAATTACTCTGTTGAGGGATGTAATTTAATTTTGGTGCAGAAAAAAGAAGCTCCCTTGGTGACACATATCTTTATTAGCGGAAATACATGCCAGATTTAAATCACTAAATACCCTATTTAACAGCGATATAAGGCAAGTAGATGTACAGGAGACTATCAAACGCAAGCACAAATAAACATCTTTAAGTGATCATAAACAAACTGGTTGTTTGAGCCTGATGAAGCCTGCCGAAGAGCCACAGAAGCTGCGCTTTTCAACTCTGATGGCTGTGCGTGCACCTGTGAAATCAGTTTCTGGCAAAGATCAACTTTTGGCACAACATCGGCATTGAAATCAGAGATTCTTTTGCGCGTTGTGGGCGCTTAGCAACACGGACGCTGTAGCATTTTGCTACCGATGGTAGCCCTATGGGTTTGACGCTGGCTGGCTGGCTGTCTGGCTGGCGCGTTGCGATCTGTGATGGATGTTTGGTTGGTGACCCATTGCATTGTGCTTTGTTTTGTTAGTGTTGCCTTTTAACTGCGATGAACGGTGAACAGCCGCTTTGCGCATGCTCCGCTTACCGCTAAGCATGCTGGGTAATGTAGTCCATGTAATAAATCTGAGCTGGCTTTACTATGATTGTGAATGACCAGACAGGCTTCTGTTTTTTCATTATTTTGGACAATTTATCAAAAGGAAATATTGTTTATATTGTAATTCGGTTTCCCATTTTATTGTGTTTCAGGTTTATGACCTGTGGTTGTTAATCAAATAAATACTATATGACTAACACGAGTTAAACCCAGTGTGCTTCCCGATGAGCCTGTTCGGAGGGCTGTGAATGAAAGATCCGAACACCAGGTCTTGTTTTACGATTTGGTCTCACCTGAACCTGATCGACTCCTTGCTCCTCCTGAACCTTGAGACAGAGAGCTCAGCACGAGGTCTGCTTTCTGGATTAGAGACTCTATTTTGTTGCCTGCAAAAGGAAAAAGCAGATGAAGAAATGTCTTGAATCCAAAACACTTAGACTGAGCTGTAAAATTTTAACATATTCACTGAACTTGTTTTTACCTCTGTAGAGTGTCCCCATGATGTCGGAGCTGTTTTTTTCTGCAGCAAGGAGAGAAATCTCTTCAGCAAACTGAAGCCTCAGATCTCTGAGAGTCTGATGGCTGTCCACCTGAACAAACACACAAACAATATTTAGGTACATTTAAGGTGGTTCAGCAGATACTGCATCTGCCTCACATACTGCATCTGCCTCAAGGTTGCTGGTTCGATCCGCAGCCCAGTCGGGGTCTCTGTGTGGAGTCATGTTCTCCCTGTGCATGTCTGGATTGTCTCCAACTTTCTCCCACAGATCAAAAACATGTTTATAAGGGTTAAATAGTGACTCTAAATTGCCCTTAGGTATGAGTGTGGCCCTGTGATTTGCTTGTGAACAGTGCAGGGTGTACTCCACTCTCACCCAGTGTCAGCTGGAATAGGCTCAACCCCAAAAGGATAAGCTGGATAAATGATGGATGGACTTAAGAGTGATTCTTAATACAATATATCACAAATATGGGGTGTCCCAAACCTACTGTCACTGTGTTAGAAACAAGTGTGAACCAAGAAAAACATTTTATTTTTTATGTGGGACCATAGTAATGTGAGGCACATGTATGGACAATTTTTAGCATGTTAATGGACACTGACAGCCCCCACTCTCATATTTAAGTCTTTGTTGTTTTGTACATAATTTGTTCAGTTGGATTGAGATAAATATTCATGTACTGAAGCAGTGGTACAATTTTGAGAAGGTGTATTTGTGGTTAAAATTAGCAAGACTCATTCAGACACTTTGGAAAGCTTAAGGCAGCTTAAGAGTGTACACACATTATTCAACAGGCTGAGATGTCCTGCTGCCATGCTAAGTTCATGTGCTTGTATTTCTGTATTTCCAAAAGTGATGAAGTAATGGAACATGTAGTGACACAAATGTACAGAGTATTTGTGAGCTAACAGACATCTGTTCATGCAAAAACGTAATTTTACATTGAGGTTTATGATTAGGCAATAAGTCTTTGAAGTGTCGTACAGGTTGCTACACAAGTAGTGTAACAACCGGACTAGGACCCAAGGGGGCACAGACCCGCCTCCCCACCGACACCAAGGAGGAGAGTACCCAGGGCCAAGAGCGGCAGCCCCCCGCAGACAGCACCTGCCCGCCCCGACCACCCGTCCACCTGGCCCCAAGCCACCCCAGCCCCCAGCACCCAGCCACCCCCATGGCAGGCCGGAGGCCCCAAGCCCCCCAGGAGCCAAATCCCTCGGGACCAGACCCCACCCAGAGGAGGGCCACGAACCACAGCCAGGCCAGGTGGGGCGGGATGTGGGCGTGTAGCGGTGGGGTCGAGGTCACGGCCTGCCCCCCAGAAAAGCCGAGGCCATGATAAGCGGCAGAGACCGCTGCCCAAGCGCCATAAGAGCCCCCCTGGCCACCCACACAGAACAGCAACCCACAGGCAGCCCGCCATGCCGAGGCCCCCAGCGAGCAACAGGCCAATGGATCCCGCACCCCAGCCCACCAAGGGACACATGACCCAGCGGGGGCCACCCGCCCCCCAGGGTCAGGTATACTTGTTATTAAACAGATCGAGATGCCTGCAGTCGTCAGCCACGCTAGGTCCATGTACTCGTATTTCTGTATTTCCAGTGACAGATAGTTGGAGTAAAGTATGTTAAAACCCATGCACACCTGGAAAATTTGTTTTTGTGCCGGATTGTGCAACATTCAACAAATTATTCTTTTAATTTATAAAAGTGAGCATTCAGTAAACCACCAATATACATTTGTACATTGAGCCAATATTACAGGCAAAATAGGGGTATTAAGCGATATCTACTACCAAAAGATCAGCAGCAAACATAGGAAGAAATGTTCATATCTGCTGATGAAGACATTTTGTTTTCAGTCTATTACCTGTATGCACCAATATCATACCAACAATATTGTGCAACCCTGGCGAGGAAATATTAACTCTGATGCTGACCATGATGTGCATTTAAAGCTCCAGACCAAAATTAAATTACTTCCTTTTACCCTGAGCTGAGTTTTGGATTGAGTACATTTTACTCTGTTTACTTCTCTTACTTGGTCAGATGTTTGGTCAGAAATGCCATCCTCCAGGTCCTCCACCCACGATGGAGCTCTGATTCTATGATCTGCATGCTGATGAACACCTAAGGGGTGACACAAAATTTAAGTTGTGTTTTAATACCATGTAGACTATTCAACTGCAGACGCCAGTAGGGCTGAATGATTTTAGGAAAAGATTGAATTGCGATTTTTCTGGCAGATATTGCAATTTCAATTCGACTCACGATTTTCTTCAAATCAAGCTTTGGGATATTCACATGTAGGGCTGAACGATTTTAGGAAAAGATCTATTTTCGATTTTTCTGGCAGATATTGCAATTCACGATTTTTTTTCAAATCAAACTTCAGTGCAAAATTCACTTTGTTTACAGTACAGACAACAGTAAGGAAATAAATGATGAAAAACACTTAACACATTATTTACCTTGAGTAGTGATGATAAATAATCTGTTTTCATTAACTTCTACTCCTAAACAGAGGCTTTGTGTTGCTGACCTGCTTACCAGCACTTTTAATGTATAGATTGTCTACAAATTTGTAAAACAGTATGTGTATAATACTTGACACGACAGATCCTGAGTCAGTCAGGAGCGCTGCAAAAAATTGCTGCTTTGGCGATCACAAAATTGCATTGTCTAAAATTGCGATTTCGATCTGAAAACGATAAATCTTTCAGCCCTAGACTCCAGTCATGAAAATGTTGCCCTAGTAAATGATGTGTTCATATCATGGACCTAGTTTCTGGGAGTTATATCTCATCTAACATACTGTTATGTTTAGTTAATGCCAAAAATAGGAAAACATTACATCTTAAGAATTCATTTCGCCGGAAACATTTAATTTTAAAGACAGTGAAAGTGAATGTTTTTGCATTTGTTGTTAAAACTAAACTTCCTTGAGAGAAAATCAACTCTGCAAATTGAATTCAATTAAGCATCAAGGTAATAACAAACCTTACACATCATTAATTTATGTCCATTATAGCTGACATTTAGTCCACCTGTATTTTCCTTAAGTTTTTAGCGTTACTCCATCAAACCCTATATCAGTATGTTGAGGACATCCTGGGCTTTCCTGTGATGTGCATGCTGGGGACTTTTTCTCTGTCATGATAGCTGACATACCAACAAACACATTTTATGCAAAGAGGAGAGACAAGTCAAATATTCTCAATTGCTATTTTGTTCCATGATGATTCATTATTATTGTTTATTAACATGTCAATAACAATGTTTTTACATCTAAAAACAGTTTCATTATTTCTGTTTTGATATAACAGACATTTAATGAATTTCAATATAGTAGACACCAGGACTATTTATAATGTATTTAATAACCCCCCATTGATACTGGTGGTATCAAATGTAGTTCAGTTCTGCTAGTACTCAAAATATGAGTACATGTACTCAATTTTTAACACGATAATAAAAAGCAGCAGCAAATGGAGAGTTTTCATAGCCTTTGCGTCTTGCGCTCTTTGAGCAACATTTCAGTCTATTTTTTTATAGCAAATATCACTCTAAAGATATAATCTACTCATTTTTATATAGACTATATATAAACTATATATATATATATACATATATATATATATATATATATACATATATGTATATGTATATATATATATATATATACACACACACACACACATGCAAGTTACAAAAAGAAGCTGAAAGTCGCTTATAATAAAAAGACCTGGCAACTCAACTCTGGCATTGAGTTTTCTCGTCTGTTTGCAGCGCAGCGCCTCTGTGTCTGGCTGAGCAAGGCAGGTCGGATAACAGCTGCTTGACATCGGTGCAAAGTAATGCGCTACATTTCATCGTCAGTAATGGCGTTGTAACATTTGAAATAGTAATTAACTGGATTACCCATTACTGGGAAAAAATAACTGCGTTAGTAGCGCCGTTATTGCTAACGCGGTTACTCCCAATGCTGGTCATGACTGGAGGAATGTGTAGGGCTCGCACAGAATTTTGGAAACACCATCTGAGAGCCAGAGAGACTTATGGTACACGGAAAATTACAATCAGCCTGACCGAAACAATTTCTTTTCTGATTTGGCTCCCTTATGACTTTGAGGTTGGATTATCTCCATTCTCCTGGAATGTTACGCAGATAGAAGCTCAGACAATGATGATGGTGATGGAAAGTATTTGGTTAATGCAACCCATGTGCCACAATGATCACAGCCTTCAGTTCGTATCACTGGGCCTTTTTTTCCATCTGCTTTTCATACGTAGTAAATTTAGATGCAAAAACACCGTGTGCAATCAGTTGCAGGTTTGTAAATCACATTGCGGTTGCTTAATGATCACAATTGCATCTCCTTCTCCCAGTATTTTGCGCGTTCTGAGGGTAAACACACTAAATGGACTGCGTATGCTATTTTGCTCATTTGAAAGATGCAATCCTCAGTGCACCCTGTTAGTAGATAAGATTTGCGCGCGATCAAGTTTGCATGTGCTTTTATACATGCAAACCTTTAGTAGATTGGGCCCTATGAGAGAAATGAGGCCGAGTCAGGGTCACTGGCTTATGCATACACATCCACGATGGCAAACGTATCAGACACTTTCCTCCAACTCAACACCTTCTTGGCCTCCATGTGCTCGTCTCTGTGTTTTGTTGTAATATGTTGCTCATGTGCTAAGGTGTTTTTCCAATCCCACACTGTACTCCCCTGACAGGTACAGTGTACAGTGGGAAAGGACCTCTTCTAGCAAGAGCTAGAAGAGGTCCTTTCCCTATTGTTTTTGCTTTGTTTCTTTCTTCTTCTTCTTCTTATTATTATTCTTAATCAGTCCGGTCTTTAAACCCTATGCTCAAAAACTCGCCAAAACGGGCACACACTTGCGAGATGCCAAAAAATTTTATAAAATAGAAACATTATGGTGCGTTCCAGTTGTAGTCGGAAGACGGAATTTCCCAGTTCCGAGTAGAAAATTTTATCTGGAACGCCCCCCCAGGTCGGAATTTCCTACTAGGAACTCGGGGAAACCTCGCCACCCCCGAGTTGACAATCAAAGATGGACGCCCCCAGTGTGAACAGTTATTTAGCTCCCGTAATAATCAATTTATTTGCACTTCTGACTAGTGTGTCGCTCTAGATCAGCTGTATGCGTAATAGTGTTAGACTTATGCTTACAAAAATGCTGCCATAGTGATAATCACATTCTTCATGTGATATTTGTGAACAACACAGGGTGTGCTAACAACGGCTAACAATAGTCTGGTCGAGCGGCACGTTTTTTTTCCGACTTCAACTGGAATGCAGATAAGTCGGAGATGACGTCACTCCCACATCCCAATTCCCAGTTCCGAGGTTAATGGAACGCAGCATTAACCCCCAACGTGCCAAAATGTGCTCTCTAGCGCCAGCTGGAAACACTAAAATGGACCTCACTGCCACTAGGAATGTAGTAGAGAGATCAAACCCAAAAACGTAGGTCTCATCAAGACCCAAAAATCTCATGCTGACACCTCTGACCTACCACAAACAGGTGGCCAGCAATTTGCCCTTCAAAATAAAATTTCAGGGGAAAAATATGCCTGACGGAAAAATTATCCCCTTCCAGACTATCAATGGTATCAGCTTGAAATGCAGACATATGAGAGAGGGGGCATTGATGAACAAAAGTTATGAAGGGATTTGTTGTAACTTGTCTCAAAGTTAGTCATGCCTGAAACAGGCCTCGCAGCTCCTCCCATTCAAATGAATGGGCGAACGACAGAACAGCAAGAGACATCCTGTCAGCTAGGCCTCTACAGAAAAAATGAAACAAAACATAGCTCTATAAATTACATGACTGAATCCCTGACATGTGCTGTTAAAATATCTAACTTTTAGAGAGATTGAGTTAAAATTGTGGCATCTATGAGGCATTGTTTCACATGTTGCCACTCAGAGCGCAGGTCCCTCAAAGCGATTTGGCCACAGGCCAAAAGTGATGTCACCCTTCCATCTTTGATCTTCACAGCTGATGATGTGACTAAAGGAGGAGCAATAGAATGTCTCATACACAGCCATTATAAAGACTGAGGCTCTAGAGGTGCAGAAACACATAACAGTCTAACTTAGAGCAGTTTAAAGGGATGAAACCCTCAAAATGGAGGTCGACGGGGCATGAGGGACCTGCGACAGAGCGAGGACCTGTCTAACGCTGCTTGCAGCTTGAATTATTATAATTATTACTAAAGCCTTTTGAAAGCATGTCTGATAGCTGATTGGACGATCGTTCTGTCAATCACATTCTTTAAGGGCCAATCAGATAATGTAATGGGCGGTGCTACTGCCAAGAGAAAAGTCTACTGAGAAGCAATAATATGGATGAATTTCAGCCCTGTGGCATTCATCAGTGTCATGTTTCTGTTTTTTAGTTGGGGTGGAATCATGTGGTGGTTCTGCTTGTTTTTGCGACTATTTTTTTTTCCAAGAGAGGAACAACGACAAGACAAGCCCTAACCCATCTGACCTCAGTTGATTTCTCAGTTTATTTACAATCTGTAGATAACTAATTTACTGCTGTGTGTATTTATTTAGGCAGCATGTTGGCACAGAAGGTAGTGCACATGCATCACAAGAAGCTTCAATCCCTGTGTCATTCAGGGCCTTTTTGTGTTGAGTTTGAATGTTGCATACATGATTGGTGACTCCAAATTGGCTTTAGGTAAGGGTGTGAGCATGTATGGTTGTTTGTTGCTCAATGTGGTCCTGCCTGGCTAGTGACTGATTTCAGGGTGCACCCCGCCTTTCGACTGATGTCAGCTGGAACAGGCTCCAGCCCCCTGTGACCCTGAAAGGGATAAGTAGTACACATGATGGATGGATCTTAGTTTTTGTTCTTGTGTATTCTCCTTTGTTATGGTTGACATCTTATCTGCTTGTTTTCTGTTGTTCATTTTATTGGATGATCAAACACCAGTGTTTAAAATGCTGATGAAAGCCTCAGGCCGAAATTCATTCATGTTGTAAAACTTTAATAAACGTCTCTCGAGGTTTCATTTGGAATGTTGGTGTAAAGACAGGGTGTGCTGTACTCTGGTCTGCCCAAAGATCTGACTCTGCAGGCATCAGCGTCTTGCTCAGGTCCCAGCCCTGGATCCAGGCAGAGTACTTCAAGTCTGGTTGGATCCAGGCTGGGTACTCTAGATCCGGCTGGATCCAGGTTGGGTACTTTATGTATGGTGTGCTGGTGATACCATAGAAATTCATTTCAGACTTGTTGCTGGTGATCCAGTGAGGGAGGTGAAGCGATGAAGATGGGTCGGCTTGCTCTGGCCTCGCTGCTCTGTGTGAGGACTGATTGAGAAGCAAAACATCAGTCTGAATGAATTTCAGCAAACTTTAGACCTCAAAGCAAATTAAAAATGAGAGATTGTCACCCTGGAGCAGCTGCCTGCAGGGACATCAACATCTGGCTTAATAATGGCTGTCCCTGATCTCAACCTGCACCCAGATGGAAGAAACAAAATTAAGCAAATGAGAGGGAAGAAGAGATTTTACACTGTTTTACACAGGATAAAGAAGTGTAAGCAGCACATGCAGCATCTGTGCATTCTGGTTGGATGAGGGTGGTGGTTGTAAATGCTGCTGAGATGCCCCCCTGATCCGTGTGCTGGTTTGGAGGAGGACAGACGAGGCTGTGAGGCTGCTGACCTGGACAGGAGGCCTGAGACAGTGGAGGAAACACAGAGAACATGTTAAAGACAGTAAGGCTTACTTTTGGTTAAGTGTACAGAACATATTCATCTGTTAAACAAACCAAGAGAAAAATAAGGAAGAGGAAGATGCACAGAGAGCAGGGAATGCATACAAACTCATACAAAAAGGATTTAAAGATCTTAATTTTATTCAGCTATGAAAAGATTGGGTAGGGGACTTCATCTCTAGAGCACCATCCATATTCAGTGTGCTCTACAGAGCAAAAAAACAAAGATGTTACAACATTAAGAGCACTAAACATAAAATTAGCAAAAAAAAGATAGAAAAATCTAAAACACTGGAGAATTTCAGGGTTAAAAAGGTGAATAAATTAACTTTACAGAAGGCTGTGGTAAATGAAAATGTTTTAAGACCTAATTTTAAGAGAGTTGACAGATGAAGAAGGTCTATGGTTCTCTGCTAGTTTCTTCAACATTTAAAGCTATGGTCTACGATTTGAAAGCTTGGTACATCTTAATAACACCGCTTATAAGGCCGTTATGGTCCTATGGTCCAATCTACGCAATATAAAGACCAAAAAGAATGAAAAAAATCCACTCAGTATATTCGCTGCAAAGCAGCATAACAGTTGACCAAACTGAACCGCCGTTCATGAGTCCATCCAATCCCCTGTCTCCTCTGCTCCGCATCGTCTCGCCCATGGTCCCACCTCCTCCCCACTACCTCCCTCATGTACCGGTGAGCAGCTAGCAGCACAGCTAGCTGCTGGAGCTAGCTGCTGGAGAGGAGCAGTACCATAACCGGGAGGCCGCTTCTGTTATCCTCCACATCGAAGGGAAGGAAATGTAAAAGTTTCCAGGAAAAGGCTGAAGTAAGGAAGAAATATGAGCAAAACAGGTCCCAACAGAGACTCAGCATCGGAGAATCATATGGTGGAAAAAGCTGCAGAATGATCTGGGACTGAACATTGTGCCGGCTGCCGAACGGCCAGTGGCCGCATCATCGGCTGTTGTTGTATACTCCAGAACTCCAGCCCGCCCCGGTTGAACAGGAAATAGCTTTGTTTACTACAGTGGGAGATGTCTGCTGAATAACTCTAGTTAGTCTGTGCCTATACTGACTGAATGTTGTTGGTCAGAACGGGTAGGCTCTGTCAATAGATTTTAGCATAAGTTAGCCATGCACCGTTAGCATTGTAAACTGAGCTGGTGAAGACACGCTGAGAAACGTAAATCCTCGCCCACAATCGGCTCTGCTCTGATCGGCTAACAGTGGCGTCGCCAGACCCGCCGGTCCAATTGAAATGGCTACCGCTGTGTGTTACAAGGGGGATGACTGTTGTGTTTGTTACTTTCAGCTATGAGAAATCTCATTGTTGTTGCTGCTGATATTTGCTGCCGGCTTATTGCTCTGCAAGAGGGGGCGTGTTGTTACGAGGAGACACGAGGGGGTGGGATCTTGGAACACAGAGGGGAAGGGTGAGTGAAGGGGGAGCAGGCTGCGTTTTCAAATCTGCCTCAACAGCCAAACTGGTTTTCAGATCGTAGACCCTAGCTTTAAGGGGTGTAATAAACTAAAAGCTGCCCTGCCCTCTTCAGCCCTGACCCTGAGAGCTATTAGCAAGCTCATCCTGAGGGTCTATACATGTATATGATACAATATGTGGATCTTAGGACTGTGTGATGTGATCTCCTTTCCTGCGGTTGGTCAGAACTTGAACTGCAGCTATCTTTAGGAGTTTTTAGTCAGACCTGAATGAACACGTTACAATAATCTACTACCTGCTAAACAGAAACACAAAGAAGCTCTGCTGCATCTCCTTTAGTCCGAAATACTTGGATTGGCTGACTTTGTGACCATTTTAATGTGGCTGTTGGAGTCCACATGGACTTTGATGAACAGGTGATGTTCACACTGACCCTGGATGAAGGCAGATGTGTGTGTGACGGGCATGGAGCCATCATGAGGGATGTTCATTAGCTCATCTGTCGTCATGGAGAGCCTGTCTCTGTTGCTGCAGTGATGTAGGGAGCTGACAGGAAGGTTCAGGAAGTCAAGCTCCCTGTCTGTCAGATGTTCCTTGAGAACTGAGAGTCAAAATAAAACAAAATATTTGCAGAAGGTTTCAGAGGATATTCTTCAATGATTATCAACAAGCATAAGGAAATATGCACTAAAAACTCACAAATAGAAAAGTATTGTGAGCTTGACTGTACAGAAATGAGGACTTGATATACAGAAAATACTGACAGCAGCCCCCGTCAGTCTTTTCGGCTGCTCAAAACACTTGACTTGTCCACTTATTGTACTATTGATGCCCTTAGGGAGACGTCTGTAGGTTTTTGGCAATATTGTGAATCATTAGAGTCTGACACTCAAACTGCTGAATGACAACCTGTCTTGAGCACTGTGAGTGTTTGAACAGAGCTCAGAGCCTTTCCTTTGCTCAAGCTTGTTTTCGACTTGTGTTATTTGGCATGTGGATGCAGATCCTTTCTACGAGCATCTGTGTGATTGGATCCTCATGATTCTTTAAGTGAGGACACTCTCTGACCATTCAGAGGTCAGCGAGTCGTTAAGTCACATTTTACCATCAGATCAGCTCACTTGTGAGTCGATATATCATGGAAAAGCAGTGTGTGTGATAACCTACCGTCTTTGTTTCTGAGTGTGCTCACTTCAGATCTGCTTGGCATGGACAGAGGAATATGTGGCAGAACCAGTTCTCCTACCAGAGCCTCTTTGTCTTGCCGACTTCTCTCAAAGTCAGCAATGTAGGCGTCCAACGCTGCTGTGGCTGATTCATAGTCCTGCAAACAATCATTCAATAAGCATTTATGAAAATTTATGAAAAAACATTTATTCACCATCTCTGATGTTAGAAATAAGTGACGTATGGTCATTTTTGTTACTTAGTATCATGCAGAGTGAGTCAACTGCAGGTCATTGACCTGAAAATTTCCTGTGCTTTCCACTTAAAGTCTGTCATTTGAATCCAGAAAGGTAACATCTGTGTTTTTCTACAGAGATGGCATCTTATTCAAATAAAATCAAAACCCTTATGGGAGTGTTTGAATCAACTTGCACAACAAGTTAAAAAGAAGCAAATTCCATCCACATTCTCCAAGTGTTCTCAGTGAAGGTAGAAAAGGACGGACCTTGTCTCTGTATCTGAAGGTGCTGCTGAGTTTAGGAACCTGCAGGCGACTTCTGAAGTGACTGGAGTTGGACAGGAGGGAGGTCACCGTTGACTCTGGAGACAAAACATCACTGACTGGTTCGCAGTGCTCCATGCTAAGAGAAAACCAAGTTCAAGACCACATCATTAAAGGCTAGAGTTAACCTAACACAGAGAACAGTAATACAGTAGTGTTCTCTTCCTCTGTCTGCGAATACGGCCACTGCAGAACCAAAGTAGATCAATTCTGCATCCAAAAGTCAGCATGCCTCAATGTGAACCTGGATATTTACCTGGCTCAAAAGTATCAGGACAAAGTTGTTAGAATGTGAGATCAATTATGGGGAAGCTACTTTTAAAATGTAGTGAGTTAATTACTTATTAAAAGAATGAGCTTCACTGCACTGAAGCTGCAGGATGGAGAAAAGTAGAAGCTAAGTAAAATTAGCTCACTGAATCCAGGCTGTATTCACTTTTTTAGCAGTTATCCTCGTCATTATTACTTTTATTATTAACACTATTGTCACGAGTTTTTATTATTGCCTACAATCAAAGCCTTTCTGCATGGGGTGCTGGTTTGGCGGAGTGGTTAGCAACCAGGCACCCCATGTACTTGCTTCTGCCAGTCCAGGTTCGAATCCCGCCTGTGACCAGTTTGCAGTGTGTCTTCCCCTACTCTCTCACCCCCTTTCACAAGCCTATCCACTGTCTCTCTCCTATCAATAAAGGCACAAAAATGACCCCCCAAAAAAACACACACACAAAAAAAAAAGCTTTTCTGCATATCAGTTGGACTGTTCTGTTTGTTTCATTATTACCTCCGCCAAGGAGGTTATGTTTTCGGGAGAGTTTGTTTGTCTGTCTGTGAACAAAATAACTCAAAAAGTTATGGATGGATTTTGATGAAATTTTCAGGAAATGTTCAGCATGGGAAAGGGAAGAAGTGATTAAATTTTGTTGATCCGGATCACCATCCGGGAACCGTACTGCTTGGCGAAGTTCTGCGTTCTCAGAGTGCTTTTCTATCTTTTTGATCTGTGAAATTGTTATTGTACATTTCACAAATATTTTTTGTTTTTACTGCTTTCTTGTTTTCTATCGGGGCAAGGGACTGTAAGTATAATTCAAAACAATTGTAAAAAATAGTGAAACTAGGTTTGTCTCCAGCAAATTTAGCTTTGTGTATATGGAATTTTGCATAGAGTAATATTAAATTAACAACAAATGCTTTATGCAAGTCTACTGTGGTGTCAGAATGAAAACCAAAAATAATGTGTTTGAACTGCAAATCAAAGCTCATATGTAACTTATCAGAAATACATTTTGCAACATCTCTCCAAAAGCCTTTTGTGTGGCTGCAGTGCCAGAATATAGGATTGGCTGTTTCGGGCTGTACTAAGCAAAATGAACAACTAACATCAATATCTTTCTTGTATTTCTGCATGAAGTTTTTAACTGGGTAAATTTTATGTAATATTTTAAAAGAAACTTCTTTGACTTTATTGGTGATCATGTATCTGTGGGGTAACAACCAAACTTTGGCCCATGGTATATTGGTGTTAAATCTTGCCCAGTATGTGATAATATAAGGTTTTGTTATAATTTCTTTATAAAAAGTTCCAGAGTAGCTCTGTTGTTGCTTTTGCGAGATCCAAGACAAACTTTGCCACAAACAGTGTTAAGTGGATTTACAGTGGAGACAGTATTCGGCTGAACTGAGTCCCTGTACAAAATTACAACACCTGTTGGTATGGAGTGAATCACCTTGTCAAATTCTTTAATTGAAACCAGAAGATAAAATTTTTGTATAAAGTCCTCAGAGGAAATTAAACGGCCATCTGAGCTCAGCAACTGAACAACAGTGCGAATGTCTCTGTCAAACCAGTTTCTAAGGAAGAGACTCTTTTTGTTGTGTAGAATGTCTCCATTATTCCATAGATAATACTTATGTGGGGAGAAATTGTGTTTGTAGATTATTTTCCATGCAAGTAAGACCTGTTTATGGAACTCTGACAGTTTTAGAGGTATTTAATTGATCTGATAATTGCATACTAACAAATAAGAAAGTCCACCAATTTGGTTAAATACAAAGTTGGGTATAAAATTCCATAAGGATGAATCATTCTTGAAGAAACTTTTAAACTCGTTGATCTTAAAAACATCATGTAATGATCCAAAATCTAAGAAGTCAAGCCCTCCATTTTTTCTAGAATTGATTACAACGGATTTTTAGATATAATGTATTCTATTCTTCCAGAGAAAGTTAAACAATAATTGATCTTTTTTTTAAATTGTTTTACTGTTCAAAACCAGGTAGGAGGCAGCATAAGTGAGCCGTGAAATTCCCTCAGCCTTTGCTAGAAGCACACGACCGCTCAAGGACAAGTCTCTCTGCAACCACAGGTTTAACCTGCTCTCTGCTTTTTTTATTCTGGGCTCAAAGTTCAGAGAGCATCATTCTTGCAGCTCTTTTATTATGGTGATACCTAAATAACTTACCCTACTTTTAACACAAATATTATCAATAGAAGTTATATCATTGTTCTTTAATGCAAATAATTCACACTTACCTAAGTTTAAGCTCAGACCTGATGCTTTAGAGAAAAGCAAGACTGAATGAATAGCCGGCTTAAAGCTGTGGTCTATGATTTGAAACCGCAGCCTGCCCCCCCTTCCCTCACCTCTCCCCTCCGTGTTCCAAGATCCCGCCCCCAGCTCGTGTCGCCTCATATAACAACAAGCCCCCTTCGGCAGAGCTACGAGCGACTAGCATAATATATCAGCAGCAAACTCAATCAAAAACAGCTCAGCTCAACTGAAAGTATCAAACACGACAGACATCCCCCTTGTAACACACAGCAGTAGCCATTTCAATTGGACCAGCAGCAATGCGGGTCTGGCGCCGCCAGAGCGGAGCCGATTGTGGGGGAGGATTTATCTTTCTCGGCCTGTCCTCCCCAGCTCAGCTTACAATGCTAACGATTAGCGGCTAACAGGCTAACCCGCTCCGCTACAAGTCATTAGCCGGGACAGGCACAGACTAACCAGAGTTATTCAGCAGACATCTCCCACTGTAGTCAACAAAGCCATTACCTGATCAACCAGGGGCGAAACGGCCGATGCTGAAGGTCTGACGGCCGGCTGAGGCCATTCGTTAGCCGTTAGCCAGCTAACAGGCCTCAACCCGCGGGCAGAGCTCCGTTGGGCCCCGCGGGAGAGGGGAGCGGCTTCCCGGTTTCGGCGCTAGGCTTTTCCGGTTCCATGATAGTTCAGTAGCTAACGCTGCTAGCTGCTCACCGGAGGTAGAGGGGAGTAGGCGGGACCATGGGCATGACGCTGCGTAGTGAGGGAGACAGGGGATTGGATGGACTCACGGACCAACTCACGGACCAATTGAACCTTACTGCCTTCAAGGCTTGATTGGTCAGCTAGTATGCAGCTTTGCAGCGGATACACTGAATGGATTTTTTTCGTTCTTTTTGGTCTTTATACTATGTACATAGGACCATAACAGCCTTATAAACTGTGTTATTAAAATGTACAAGCTTCCAAATCGTAGACCATAGCTTTAACTTGTAAAGCATCTTTAAGAAAAAGTGTAGTATCATCTGCTAATTGACCCAGGCAAATTTTTCTATCAGCAATAGAGATGCCCTCAAAATTACATGCTTTTATATATAGACAAAACATTTGAGCCACCACTCGAAACAGATGAACAGAAACGGGGCAGCCCTGTCGTATTCCTCTCTCTCCTGGTAGAACCTCTGTGTGGTACCATCAGTCAGTTTTACAGAGCTGTTACCGTTTGTGTAAAGAGTTTTCATAGCTTTACAAAAAAACTCCCCAAACCCAAATTTATCAAGACTATGGAAGATAAATAAATGCTCAACAGTATCAAAAGCCTTGTAAAAATCTAGGAAAAGGACAAAACTATCATCTATTATAAGATCTGGGTAATCAATAAAATTCAAGACAAGTCTTAAGTTATTAAAAATGTGTCTTTTACTCATGAATCCTGATTGATTTTTGTCAATTATTGAGTCCAGAACTCCTTTAAATCATTTTGCAAATATTAGAGCAAAAACTTTTGTAATCATCATTTAAAAGAGTTATGGGTCTCCAGTTGTCAATGAAAAGCATGTCCTTTTTGGGTTTGGGTATTAAGTTAATTAGCCCCTGTGACATTGTGGCTAATTAACTTTATTGTTGTACTCATAACACTCTCAGAGAAAACCTTAAACAAAAATGGTGCCAGTAGATCTGAAAATTCTTTGTAAAATTCTGAGCTGATGCCATCATTCCCAGGTGATCTATTGTTCTTAAGTTTAAAGATAGCGTCTTGCAACTCCTGTTGGCTGATTGGGGAATCACACATTAGCTTCTGAGAGTGAGTAATGGCTCTAATAGAGTCTATATTTATATGACTGAAAAACAACAACATGGCAGTATGATCGAACTTCGATTTGTAGAGAGAGGAGAAATAATTATAACAGAACTCAGATATTTTTTTCTTATCTTTGTTAACGGACCCATTGATATTTAATTCAGATAGGGAATTGTGCTTGGCTCGAGATTTCTCTAGTTTAAAAAAGTATGAGGTCATCTGTTCACCTTCCTCCAGGCACTTCTGACTCCATCTGACAAAAGCCACTTCTGCCTTACATTTATACAAGTCATCAAGTTTCTTTTGAAGTTCAACCAATCTGAGTCTATCTTTAGCTAACAGTGAGTCTGGAGAAAGGCTGGTCAGGGATGCTATCTCAGAAGTGATATAATTTACTTCTTTTCTTCTTGATTTACCTTAATTGCTACCACATTTTCTCATATGTTTACCAATTTTGAGTTTTAACAGTTCCCAATTTTGGCCATAAATTTTGTCCTTCTGAGCTTGATCCCAATGCCATTTAATCAGTCTCTGCAATCTAGTTTTCACAGAATTAGGTTTTAAGGAGGAGCAATTCATTTTCCAGTATGAGAAATGTTTTTCATATACATTGTCGCTGAACAGGTTAACTTCAAGCGAAACTGCTCAATGATCTGTTAGCGGGGTGGGTAAGAGATCAACTGTGATAAAATCCTTATCAAGCGAGTTTGAAACGAGCCAATAGTCAAGTCTTGATTGTCTAGAGCTGTCCTTGTGTAAATTCTGTCACTAGGGCATTTCTCCCTCCATACGTCATAGAGATCACATTTGCTCACCAGTGAAAAATTTGCCAGCGAGGGCTTACCAGGTAGCCATCTGTCAAGAGATTCATTCAAAACAATATTAAAGCCCCCTCCAATTATTAAATGTGCATTAGATTCATGTCAGAACTCTGCTCTCTCTCTGATGAGGGAAACGTGACCAAACCAAACTGCTGTTTTATCAGTAAAATATCTAAACTGGTGGACAGTGGAGACTCAGAAAACAAAGTTAAAATATAATTAAGCTGCTAACGATGCTGTTTCCAGGGACGTTACTGCCCACAGCTGCTTGGAATCACCTCCTGACAGCAGTGCTATCAGTCCACAAGCTTCAGAACAGAAATAAAGTTTAGTATACTCGGTGTTTCGGATAAAATAGTAACGGTGGTAATTGGGGACTTCTAACAGAACGTGCCTGCGGTTGCTACCATTGTTTCTGAAATTTTCCCAACAAATACCTTTTTTCGTTTGGATTTTGATTGAAGAAATTCAAGATGATTTTTTTAATGAAATTACAACAACTGGACTCACGATTTTGTTTATCATGAACGTGTAACAGTCACAGCTGTAACTTTGACCATAAACTAACACGGTGACGTACTAACCCGGGACACGAGTTTCGGGTAAATGATTCCATAAACTCTCACACTTTTAATTTTTAGGTTAGTCTGATTAAATCACGACGTTTACATGGCTCCTACAACCCGCTGATAGACGAACTAAGTTTTGCCCTCGCTTTAAATTTAATGTTGGGCTTAGCATGGCAGCTGTGTTCAAAACAGGACCTAGAAGCCTTATTTAGTATCCAGTGATCATTGTCAGCTTTATAATCAGATTTATTACTTACTGTTAAACTGAAATGGTCTCCTGCTCGCAATGACACACCAGGACAGGAAATTCAACATTCCCGGGTGAAGCTAAGCAGCTAGCAGTTCCGGTACAACGTCAGCAAACCAGCGGCATAGAACACTAGAGACGTCAGCGTGCTGTAGCAGCCCGCTAAGCGACGTGCCTATGTGGCGGCCATCTTGGGTAGGTCAGCGTTCCCTTCAAGGCAATACATCTACACTGAAAATAAGTCATGACTTGCTCATTTTCTAAACTGATTTTCATAGATGTATTGTTAAAAGTATAAAAGATAAATTAGTATAATATATTGGAAGTATGTTTTAGATAAAGTAATCATATTATTTACATTTAAAGTTCCTTCTTTCTTTTTTCTTTCTTTCTTACTTTCTCTCTCCTTTTGCTCTCTCTTTATGTGTGTATGTAATACATATATATATATATATGTATATATATATATATATATATATATATATATATATATATATATATACACATATATATGTATATATATTTATGGTAAAAGATATTTCAAACAGAAATCATGCTAATAAATTAAAGCTACTTAACCAATATACTGGAGACAAAATGCATTTAATTTGATAAGTACCTTGTATACTAATATTTCAAAGACTTGAGAGCAATTCTCAAGGATTATTGGTATTAATCCTAACAGCGAGTGATTCATGAAAAATTATTTGCATGTATTATTATTTGCTGTATGCTACTACCCGAGAATATTTGATAATCGTTTACTAGATTATGTACAATATCAATCACATTGAGGGTTACAGAAGTTTGTCATTAAATGAGTTTTCTGTATTTATATGAATTATAATTCATATAAATACAGAGTAAGAAAGCCTATAGGCTTTCTTACTTCTGTTGGAAGTATTTGTGGTAGTAATGTAGTAATAGTAATGCGATTAGTAGTGGCAGCACACCAACTACTGCTAATACTGACACTGCAACAACAGTGCTATACTAAAAGCTGACACTACTTCTACTACTCGAAGGGCCATTTATACTATTACTATTACTGTTTCCGTGCTCCTACTGATTTTTGTGTAACTGTACTAAAGGCACTTTTAATCATCCAATACTATCAATCATCATCATTAATCAAACCACCTATGGTCAAGCTGCTAGCTCGAATTAGTGTTTTGCTAATAGCAAAGTAGTTACTGAAGCTCTCATAGATTGGAAACTCTTAACATGATTTAATAATGAAAAAAGAGCAAAAAAATATTCTTACTTATGAAATGTTAAATCGCGTTTCAATTGTTTGGCCTATTTTACAGCTGTATGCAGGGTAATGTGCCGACATCATGAGTGTTTTTAATCTTCATGCCTTTGACAGCAATGGAACGCCCTGACACTTCGCCCCCACTAGCTTAGCTTCAACGTAGGCACGCAGCTCAGAGGGGCGTGTCGTATGTAGTGTTCTATGTATATGTGAGAGAGAGATGTAAGAGAGAGCAAAAGGAGAGAGAAAGTAAGAAAGAAAGAAAAAAGAAAGAAGGAACTTTAAATGTAAATAATATGATTACTTTATCTAAAACATACTTCCAAAGTTTATCAGTTTTAACAAAACTCGCCAAAGTTAGTGCTCCCTCGCGTCTCCCGATGCATGCCTAAAGCTCCAAAGTTGCACCCTCGCCTCCTCCACTCGACTCCTCCACTTGCGTCTTAGTCCCGCCCAGCAGAGATGCATGCCAGAGACGCGAGGAAACGAACAGAGGAGAGAGGAGACGAGGAGGTTCATTTTATGAGCATTGAGATGTCCTCTCCTCCGGAGCGTCACATGAACCGACGTCTTTTAATGATGACGGAGTCACAGCTGAATTAACTGGTCTGAGCGCACAGGAGAAACTGAATTAAGGAAAATAAAGTAAACTCCAGGGCGCTCGACCGCGGTAAATTCATATCCACTTTTACATCAGTTTAACATGAATATGTTCATGAATGAAAAAGAAAAATCTCACATTTTCCCAGGCACAGAATGATAGGAGTTTCAAATTGTTATTTGCAGCCACTTTGTGTTCATAAATAATGTGTTTATTCTGCTATCAGCACTAAAAAGACCCTCTCTGCGCATTTATATAGAAAAAATGTAAAGGCCTGAGTGTAAAAATGTACAATTCACTACTTTCTCTCCTTGTTTATGCTTGTTTACAGCAGGAACTACATAAAACATGCTTTTTATTAATGTGCATTATAATCTGCCTGACCATGGTCTGCTGGGTGCTGATATTTGTCAATAAGAATCCCTTTTTTTATTATTTATTATTGTCCATGTTTGCTGTTTGTAAATGTACGTATGGTCTGGGTAGACTGTAAAAACTGAATTGTCCTTTGGGAAAAATAATAATCTAATGTAAAATGTGTTTTCCTGAACAGACCTGTCTACTGTAGCAGCCTCACAGTTACAGACATAAACACAAACAACACAGATAAATCAGGACAGACAACAGATGGGAAACCTGAAAGAACTGCCCCATGATAGTGTTCAATATTTTCTGTGATATCAATATGACCAGCTAAGAATTCTTTTAAATGATAAGTCAAATATTTCTTTGCACAGTGAAGAAAATAAAAAAGAGATAAAAGAGACACTGAAATTTAGTAACTGCTCACATTTGAGGGAACATTAGGCCTACACATCGGCTGCTCTGTGTGAAATGTGGATATACTCATTAAAATGACTCACAAAAAGTTGCTAATTTTACTTTATCACTTTCTTTTGCTCCGTGATGTTTTCATTTCACACATGTGGGCAGCTGACGCTTTACAGCCGGCTGCAGATACGTCACAAAGGGGCGTGTCTGTCAGTGAAAAGACTTCCGCGAAGCCTGCACTTGTGTTTCCTCGATTATGCCTCCTCCAGATCAGTCTCCTCTCTCCTCTCTCCTCTCTCCTCTCTCCTCCGAGCGCTTTTGGCGCTTTGGAACATCCTTCAATATGGCTGCTCACAAAGTACTTCCGGTGTCGCGGAGGAGAGAGGAGAGAGGAGACTGCTTTTGGCACATTGGGAAGCACCCTATGTATATCTATGGGCACGAAGCTCAGAGGGGCGTGTCGTATCTAGTGTTCTATGTATATCTATGACCAGCGCAGTGCAGCCCCCTGCTGTACCGGATGTGCTGTTCTTGTTCTTGTTCTTGTGCTGCGTTCCATTTACCTCGGAACTGGGAGCTGGCAAATGGGAGTGACGTCATCTCCGACTTGTCGGCGTTCCAGTTGAAGTCGGAAAAAAACATGCCGATCTACCAGGCTGTTGTTAGCTGTTGTTAGCACGCCCTGCGTTGTTGTTCACAAATATCACATGGAGAATGTGATTATCACTATGGCAGCATTTTTGTAAATATAAGTCTAACAATACTACGTATACAGCTGATTTAGAGCGACACACACTAGCCAGAAGTGCAAATAAATGGATTATTAGAGGAGCTACATAACTGTTCACACCGGGGGCTGCCATCTTGGTTTGTCAACTCGGGGGTGGCGAGGTTCCCCCGAGTTCCTAGTAGGAAATTCCGACCTCGGGGGGCGTTCCAGATGAAACTTCCTACTCGGAAGTGGGAAATTCCGACCTCCGACTACAACTGGAACGCACCATTGTTCGAGACGTCGGCCCAATCCCAAACCGCCCCCTACACACTCTCCCTACCCACTACCCCTCCGTTTGCGCGTCCGCGCGGAGGGTCCGCCATATTAAGGGCTGTCCCATTCCACGGAGTGCGGAGGGGGAGTGGACCGTTCAGCCCTTAAACAGCGAGTCTGCATTGATGCAGGCTTCCATCGACTTTGGCAGGAAGTGCAACGTCTAAATGGGAGAGGAAACAACATGAATGTAAGTGCCCAGGTGTCAATATGTTCCC
Source organism: Scarus forsteni (assembly GCA_036419115.1). Lineage (NCBI taxonomy): Eukaryota > Metazoa > Chordata > Actinopteri > Labriformes > Labridae > Scarus > Scarus forsteni. Next base: position 36,184,313 of record JAZDUH010000359.1, read on the forward strand.
CACACCTTAGTCACACTGACAGAAAATCACATAAAGCGTGGTTTTAAAGTTTAAACGAAACAAACAAATCATAGATGCTGACGTTTGATATGATTGTGCAGCCCTGGCGCCAAAAAATGTGAGCACAATTGGCAACATTTATTCATTTCTTTGATTGGAATTGTCAGATGGTAATCGGATTGAAAGACATGTGGAATGACTTAAATTATTTGAATTAGGCTATAACGTAGCTCCTGTCCTAGCGGGTCATAATCTTTGCCACAGTGTAACAACCACACACGGGGCGTCTTTCTGTTGCCATGGCCACGAAGTTTTCCTGTTCCGGTGAAGTGAAGAGGGCCTCCCATTCCTGCCCGTCTTTTTTACATACCCTCCCCCTTCAGTGGAAGTGCCCTCCATGGGTGCTTCCCAATGTGCCAAAAAGCAGTCTCCTCTCTCCTCTCTCCTCCGCGACACCGGAAGTACTTTGTGAGCAGCCATATTGAAGGACGTTCCAAAGCGCCAAAAGCGCTCGGAGGAGAGAGGAGAGAGGAGAGAGGAGACTGATCTGGAGGAGGCATAATCGAGGAAACACAAGTGCAGGCTTTGCGGAAGTCTTTTCACTGACAGACACGCCCCCTTGTGACGTATCAGAGCCGGCTATAAAGCGTCAGCTGCCCACATGTGTGAAATGAAAACACCATGGAGCAAGATAAGCTGTTTAAGTGTAAGTAGCAACTTCTTTGGAAGCATTTTAGTGAGTATATCCACATTTTAGACAAAGCAGTAGACGTGTCAAATGCCTAATGTTCCCTCAGAATCTCAGCAGTTACTGAATTTCAGTACGTCTCATTTATCTCTTTATTTATTTTCTTCACTGTGTTAAGAAATATTTGACTCATGATTTAAAATAATTCTAAGATGAACATATTGATATCCCAGAAAATATTGAACACTGTCATGGGGCAGTTCTTTCAGATTTTCCATCTGTTGTCTGTCCTGATTTATCTGTGTTGTTTGTGTTTTTGTCTGTAACTGCGAGGCTGCTACAGTAGACAGGTCTGTTCAGGAAAACACACGTTAGATGAGATTAGATTAGACAACTTTATTTATTAGGCAATTCAGTTTTTGCAGTCTACCCAGACCATACATACATTTACAAAGTGCAAACATGGACAATCAAAAACTAAAAAAGTTAGCAGGTGACAGAGATGCTCATTGACACATATCGACCCTCAGTAGACCCTGAGGGTCAGGCAGATTATAATGCACATTAATGAAAATAATTTTTTATGACGTTTGTAGCTCCTGATCCAATGAAAACACCCAAATAACATAGCATACAAACACACTCACACCGAGTAAAAATAATAATTTTGATGAATTTATGGCCTACTTTATCCCTACTATGATATCCTCTGCAAAAACAAGAAATTGTTCTTCCTTTTAGGGACTGAAGAAGTCACAAAAAGGCTCATAGAGTTAAGAATCGAGCATGATGGCCTCTTTACGGGGAAGAGGCATACAGCCAAGAAGGCGTGGACGTGAGTTTTCTGTTCATGCTGGATCATGTAAACATGTTAACCAATGAAAAAGTTGGAAACAGATTTGTACTGTACCTTCTATATAGAGAAAATGTTATTCTTAAAGCTGTGAGGTATATTAGCATATTAAATAAATCCCATTTGACTGACATTACATCAATGTATTGGAAGACAGTGCAAGTGATGGAATAGGCTGATCATGTTTATTGCCTGCAGGGAAATCATCCGCCTCCTTAACCTGCAGGGGCAGGTTACACACGGCCAGGTGTCCAAAAAGTGGGACAACCTAAAAAGAAAATATAAAGTAAGTAGTAGAACCGACCTGATTACGGTTCATGTTATTGGAGATATTGATGAAGATTTGTGTGTCCCCACATGACATTTTACAGTACTTTTCTGCTGTTCTCATTCCACTGAAGAACACTCTTTTTGTTTCAGGAGCTACGGAACCCACCAACAGGGACGGGGACAGATGGGGGGGAGGCCACAGCAGCAACTTGGCCATGGTTTTCCCTCATGCATGAGGCCATCGGGGCACGGCCATCAATTGAGCCGCCAGTCCTGATGGACTCATGTGTGGGGGAAAACCCTGAAACAAATGCTGCTGGGGCCTCCATGGTTGGCCCATCATCAACCGTGGGATCTGCAGCTTGTCGCCGGACCTTGGAGGAGGAGGAAGAGGAGGAACAAACAGATCCTCAGCCTGGCACAAGCTGTGGATCCTGTAATATAATATTGTGTTGTATAAATTTCTCTGTTTGTCTTTCCTCCATCTGGTGGTGCTTTTTCTTGCCTTTTCTATATGGTTTCATTGTCTGCTGTTCATTTAAGGGTTTTTATTCCTGTACTCTTCACATTTGTCTTCACCTTTTCCCCCCATCTTTACTTGGTAAAGTGGTTTGGAACACTGTTTAAAGAAGTGTTTGCTAAATAGGTTTGTTATCATTTACAGATGATGGGCCATCCACCTCCACCTGTCCTCGTCCCCCTCCAAGAAAGAGGACAAGGCCCAACCGGGGGGCCATTCTTAATTTCCTAAAGGAAGAGGCTGCTCGAGAGGAGGAGAGGTTCAGAGCAACCTATGACCAGAATGAAAGATTGATTTCACTTTTAAAAGAACTTTCTAAAAACAAATGACGGCGTTTTGAAAGCCATTTTTTTTAATTAACATATTAGAAATGTAAGGGTCTAATTTCTAAGTTGTATTTTTATATTCTAGTAATGATTTATGTTCCAGTACACTTGGATTCTTGTTTGCAAACGGATGTCCCTATTCCACATGATTTTGACTGGGAAGTAGTATGGGACTCTGTATTACACTCGTCTAAGAACCCTGATCACCAACAGATTCATCTAAACTTTATTCACAGGACCTACATGACACCTCGTAAACTTTACAATATGAAGCTGAAGGCTGACCCAAACTGTTCTCTCTGTCATACGGGCTCAATAGGTTCCTATTTTCATATGGTGTGGGAATGCCCAGGAGTGGCATATTTCTGGCAGGTGGTGAGGAACAGCATGTCCAATTATATCCCCCTTTCACCTTTGGTTTTGATCCTCGATGTGTCTCAGCTGAAATGTCGTAAAATGCAAAGAATAATCTTTTGGGCTGGCTTGACTGCTGCTAAGAAGATGGTCACCATAAGATGGAAACCTCCACACTCGTCTCACCGTCAGTGGGTACTAACTTTTATCGATGTGGCCTACTTGGAATTATCCACAGTGCGGATGCATAATGCAAAGGAAGAAACTATAGAGCTCTTGAACCGAACTGTGACTGATCTTAAAGCCCTTTTGGTATGAGGCGTGCGTGCATGGGTTTGTTGTATTCATGTGTTCTGTTGTATGATTGTATGTTTTATCATTTTGTCATGTGCAGATGCAAATTCTTGTCTTTAATGTCCTGGACCTTGTTTGTTTTAGTTTGTAATTAATTGTTCTGTGTTGTTCTATATTACAAAGACAATAAATATTTGATCACAAAACAAATCTTTGAAATGCCATGATTGTTTTTATTGAAATGAGACTTGGCAAACATTTGAAAGGAAACATACACATGGAAATGCACTGTAGGCCAAATATGTACATGTTACAAAGGCTCTGACCTACCTCAGGATAGATGATTTCTGTTCTTTTACATGTCAGGTTGTACACATTTACAATTTATCAAAGTGATGTGAAACCTCTTGACATGAACAAGCAAAAGACAATACTGCTTTGGCTGAGGCTTTGGAATTAGGCTTGCCAATAAAGTGTTGTCTCTCTATGTGTCCCCCATTGACAAACAAACAGGCTGCAGTATACCCTCCAGTTAAATAGAACACAACATACGGGAGGTCGTTCAAACAACTTTACTGTAATGCAAGACATTTTGTACAGTTTCTAGACAGGTTTAATAGCAAATGAAGATGTGCTATTCACAATCTGGGACATCCAATCTCTCCCATCATCCTGGTGCATTGGAGTGTATAGCTGCAATTCCATCTATGATATGAGTTCAATCAGACCCCTTACAGTGTAAACATACAGATCACATTCAATAGATGTATTTAAGCACATCAGAAAAGGGATTTTCACTTCTTAAGAAGTAACAGTTGAAGAGTCTTCATTGAGCCACAACTGAAGCATATGTAGGACTGCAGACATAACTCAAACAAAAATAAAAGAAATAATGGCACACGGCTTATCATACAGAGTGGTGGCCTGTGTCCCCGCCTTCATGCCCCCAAGTCTACAGATAGTCATGGTCGTGTAACTCGACTGGGTGCACAAGTGGAGCAGAGAGCAGCCCTGCCAGGCGGTCTCGCTGGCCATGTCCGCTTTGTTCCCCCCTCACTGGACGAGGTGGATGCACACCAATGTCCCCCACATCCTCCACAGGCTCGAGGATGTCCCCCGCTGTGAGGCAGATGTTGTGGAGCACTGCACAGGCGGTGATGACTGAGGGGACAAAGGTGTGCTTGACCTCCAGAGCCTTGAAGAACAGCGATCTCCAACGCGCCTTCAACATACCAAAGGCCCGCTCTATAATGCAGCGGGCCTTGGCATGGTGCTGGTTGAAGCGCATCTGCACCCTGCCCTCCAATGGTTCCTTATATGGAGTGATGATGGCCACAGGTGTTTGGGTGCAGGGGTAGCCACCATCACCCACAATAAAGTAACCTACAGACAAAAGGATAACAGAAATCAATTGAAATGTCATATATCTAGGAATATTATGGTCCTTATCTTACCTGAAGGGGGGTACAGAGCCTCTCTGTAGATCCTGCTTTTCTTCAAGACTCTGGTGTCATGGACGGAGCCAGGATACCCAACAAAGGTGTTGATGAAAAAGCCCTTCCCGTCACATACAGCTTGCAGTTGTATGGACGGGAAGAGCTTTCTGTTGACGTAATCCTGGCCTCCAGGTCCTGGGGAGGTTTTGATGCGGACATGGCAGCCATCAATGGAGCCCACACATCTGGAGAACACTGGAGAGTTGGCCAGCTGGGAAAAGGTTTGGCCAACTTCCTCCAGGTCTCCAGCAGTGGGCAACCTGATGACCTCCTGACGCAGGGCTGCTATTTTTTCCACTCCACTGTGCACCAGTCTGCACACTGTAGACATGGGGACATGGAAGGTCTGGGACACCACCCTGTATGATAAGCCGTGTGCCAGCCAGTACACGGTCATGAGAACATGAACCTCATGTGACCAGCCTTGTACAGTCTTTGATGGCAGGATCCTCATGAGAGCCTCCATAGACTGCCTGCTCAGTCTATAGCTGGCCATGAGGTCCTGTCCATCAAAAAATGCAGCAAGGACTGGCACATGCAGGTTCATCTGACCGTATACTGGCTCGTGGTCAACCTACAAGACAAAGAAGACTGGTTTAGTTTCCACACTTGACTGAACAATTTCCCAATACATTTGAGTACCTGTATGATCCATCAAACAGTAACTGAACTGTGTGTTCAGAGCCAATTTGTATAGATTCTTACACACTTTGTATTTAGTGTCTGATGTTATGCAGTGTGGACTTGTTTGGCTCTTTCATAGGCTACAGATGACATTGCTGTTGCAGTTTTAATATATTTAGTTTGCTACATACCTGATGAAACCAAAGTAATGCATGTCGCAGGCGCTGCCTTCTGCGCCTGCGATGTTGTAAGTGGCCCCTGAGGACGGCGGCAGCTGCAACAAACTCCAAAGGTTTTTTTAATTTACATGTATTTGGGTGCAGCATTACCTCCAACTTATATAGGGGCCTGGTGACAGGCATTCAGAATTAAGTTAATGACCAAACAAGATTCAGCTGCCATGATTTGACATGACTGTTTTCAGCTGGTGTGAGACCACTGACAGGATCGCATTGTTACCCCAAATTTCACTATAATTGCCGGGGGGGGGTTAAGTGCTTATAGCAGAATAAACACATTATTTATGAACACTAAGTGGCCCCATTAGAAGACTGAAATAACTATCATTCTGTGCCTGGGAAACGTGACATTTTTCTTTTTCATTCATGTACATATTCATGTTAAACTGATCTAAAAGTGAATATGAATTTACCGCGGTCGAGCGCCCTGGAGTTTAAATTATTTTCCTTTATTCAGTTTCTCCCGTGCGCTCAGACCGGCATATCCAGCTGTGACGACGTCATCACTAAAAGACGTCGCTTCATGTGACGCTCCGGAGGAGAGGACATCTCAATGCTCATAAAATGAACCTCCTCGTCTCCTCTCTCCTCTGTTCGTTTCCTCGCGTCTCTGGCATGCATCTCTGCTGGGCGGGACTAAGACGCAAGTGGAGGAGTCGAGTGGAGGAGGCGAGGGTGCAACTTTGGAGCTTTGGGAAGCACCCCATATCTACGAGTGTGACTCAAATTTGGAGTGACACTCGTTAATGAAGGGGTAGTGTGTAGGGGGCGGTTTGGGATTGGGCCGTCCTCTCCTCTGGAGCGTCACATGAAGCGATGTCTTTTAGTGATGACGGCGTCACAGCTGGATATGCTGGTCCGAGCGCACAGGAGAAACTGAATTGAGGAAAATAATGTAAACTTCAGGGCGCTCGACCGTGGTGAATTCATATTCAGTTTTACTTCAATTTAAAGTGAATATGTACATGAATGAAAAAGAAAAATGTCAAGTTTTCCCAGGCACAGAATGATAGGAGTTCTAAATTGTTATATTGCGACCACTTTGTGTTCATAAATGATGTTTTTATTCTGCTATAAGAACTTAACCCCCCTCCGTGCGCATTTATATAGAAAAAAATGTAAAGGCCAAATAACAATGTACAGTTCACCACTTTCTCTCCTTATTTTAGCTTGGTTAGATCAGGAACTAAATAAAACATGCTTTTCATTAATGAGCATTATAATCTGCCTGACCATGAGATTGGGTCCTTATCTTTGTCAATGAGCATTTCTTTTTTATTATTTATTATTGTCCATGTTTGCTGTTTGTAAATGTATGTATGGTCTGGGTAGACTGCAAAAACTGAATTGCCCTTTGGGAAAATAAAGTTGTCTAATCTAATGTAAAATGTGTTTTTCTGAACAGACCTGTCTACTGTAGCAGCCTCACAGTTACAGACACAAACACAAACAACACAGATAAATCAGGACAGACAACAGATGGAAAACCTGGAAGAACTGCCCCATGATAGTGTTCAATATTCTCTGTGATATCAATCTGTCCAGCTTAGAATTCTTTTAAATGATGAGTCAAATATATCTTTGCACAGTGGAAAAAAAAAAAAAAAAAGATATAAGAGACACTTTAATTTAGTAACTGCTCACATTTTGAGGCAACATTAGGCCTACACATTGGCTGCTTTTTGTGAAATGTGGATATACTCATTACAATGACTCCCAAAGGTTGCTAATTTTACTTAAACACTGTCTTGTGCCATGGTGTATATATTTCACATATGCGGGCAGCTGACGCTTTACAGCCGGCTGCTGTTACGTCACAAGGGGGCGTGTCTGTCAGTGAAAAGACTTCCGCGAAGCCTGCACTTGTGTTTCCTCGATTATTCCTCCTCCAGGGGTGCTTCCCAATGTGCCAAAATGCAGTCTCCTCTCTCCTCCGCGTCACCGGAAGTACTTTGTGAGCAGCCATATTGAAGGACATTCCAAAGCGCCAAATGCGCTCGGAGGAGAGAGGAGACTGATCTGGAGGAGGCATAATCGAGGAAACACAAGTGCAGGCTACGCACAGACAGTAACAGCAGCTGTAAAAGCGTCAGCTGTGTGGCGCAAAATAAAGTGTTAAAGTGTAATTAGAAACTTATTGGGAGTCATTGTAATGAGTATAGGCCTATCTACATTTCACACAAAGCAGCCAATGTGTAGGTCTAATGTTGCCTCAAAATGTGAGCAGTTACTAAATTTCAGTGTCTCTTTTATCTCTTTTTTTATTTTCCTCACTGTGCAAAGAAATATTTGACTCATCATTTAAAAGTATTTTACGATGAACATATTGATATCACAGAAAATATTGAACACTATCATGGGGTAGTTCTTTCAGGTTTTCCATCTGTTTTCTGTCATGATTTATCTGTGTTGTTTGTGTTTATGTCTGTAACTGTGATGCTGCTACAGTAGACAGTCTGTTCAGGAAAACACATTTTACATGAGATTATTAGACAACTTTATTTTTCCCAAAGGGCAATTCAGTTTTTGCAGCCTACCCAGACCAAACAAAAATTTACAAACAGCAAACATGGACAATAATAAATAATAAAAAAAGAGATGCTTATTGACAAATATCAGTACCCAATATACCCCATGGTCAGGCAGATTATAATGCACATTAAAAGCATGTTTTATGTAGTTCCTGATAAGCATAGATAAGGAGAGAAAGTAGTGAATTGTACACTGTTATCTCAGGCCTTTACATTTTTTCTATATAAATGTGCAGAGAGGGGGGGTTAAGTGCATAGTGCAGAATAAAAACATTATTTATGAACACAAAGTGGCCGCAATATAACAATTAAAAACTCCTATCATTCTGGGCCTGGGAAAACGTGACATTTTTCTTTTTCATTCATGAACATATTCATGTTAAACTGCTCTAAAAGTGAATATGAATGTACTGCGGTCGAGCCCCCTGGAGTTTACTTTATTTTCCTTAATTCAGTTTCTCCCGTGCACTCGGACCGGTTAATTCAGCTGAGACACCATCATCACTAAAAGACGTCGCTTCATGTGACGCTCCGGAGGAGAGGACGTCTCAATGCTCATAAAATGAATCTCCTCGTCTCCTCTCTCCTCTGTTCGTTTCCTCGCGTCTCTGGCATGCATCTCTGGTAGGCGGGACTAAGACGCAAGTGGAGGAGTCGAGTGGAGGAGGCGAAGATGCAACTTTGGAGCTTTGAGAAGCACCCCAGATCAGTCTTCTCTCTCCTCTCTCCTCCGAGCGCATTTGGAACGTCCTTCAATATGGCTGCTCACAAAGTACTTCCGGTGTTGCGAAGGAGAGAGGAGAGAGGAGACTGCATTTTGGCACATTGGGAAGCACCCCAGATCAGTCTCCTCTCTCCTCTCTCCTCTCTTCATTTCCTCACGTCTTTGGCATGCATCTCTGGTGGGCGGGACTACGACACAAGTGAACGATGAAAGTGGAGGAAGCAAGGATGAAACTTTGGAGCTTTGAGATGCAGCCACTGTCAAAAGTTTGACATTTTGATCAGGCATCTAAGATAGTGACCTATATATTACCTTTGGTATATTTATGCCATCAAATAAGTCTGTTATTCTTCAAAATCTTTCGTTGTCATGCTGAATGTTGTGAAGTCACTTCCACCACGAAGTAAATGGGTGTAAAAAGCTAACTTTTGTGTATAATATGGATTCGGGAGATGTGTGGATAGTAAACAAAAGGGTCCTTCAAAGACACGCCCCCCTCACATCTGCCTGGACCATCACCAGTTAATTTAACACCAGTTAATACGGCACACTTGCACAGACATGAGCCGAATTAACCCGATGATTTCAGAAGTGCCCTTTGGAGATTATTTTCTGACTGGCCAAATTCACGTTGATATGAGCTTATCTTGCCCTAGTAACTGTCCTCTTATTTGCTATTCGTCACTGTCTTATGGGTGCTTTTTCCAGCGCCCATCAGACATGGAGGTAGAGACGAGTTGGCTTACGTTTGTTTTGTATTAATGAAAATTAACTACTTTATATATTACAATGTATATATATTACCTTTGGTATATTTATGCCATCAAATAAGTCTGTTATTCTTCAAAATCTTTCGTTGTCATGCTGAATGTTGTGAAGTCACTTCCACCACGAAGTAAATGGGTGTAAAAAGCTAACTTTTGTGTATAATATGGATTCGGGAGATGTGTGGATAGTAAACAAAAGGGTCCTTCAAAGACACGCCCCCCTCACATCTGCCTGGACCATCACCAGTTAATTTAACACCAGTTAATACGGCACACTTGCACAGACATGAGCCGAATTAACCCGATGGGCGATTTCAGAAGTGCCCTTTGGAGATTATTTTCAACGACGCTGACTGGCCAAATTCACGTTGATATGAGCTTATCTTGCCCTAGTAACTGTCCTCTTATTTGCTATTCGTCACTGTCTTATGGGTGCTTTTTCCAGCGCCCATCAGACATGGAGGTAGAGACGAGTTCTTCCTTTTCCCATGCTGAACATTTCCTGAAAATGTCATCCAAATCCGTTCATTACTTTTTGAGGAGGGGGCAAGTCCTAGCGCCCTCTATTGGCTAACTGCCACTGGATTTAAGAGCTTTTTTCCCCTAAAGATCGACGGCAGTGAGTCACTTTTTCAGTATGCACAGGGCTATGTGTAAAGCTATCACATCATGTCTGTCATCTCATCATGTACCGAGTTACCTTCAAACTTACTCATTACGACACAGCTACTTTTACTTACTACGGCCGAGAAATGTACATCTTTCCAATAGACGATCTCTGAGAGAGAGAGAGAGCGGGGGGGGGGGGGTGACGTCACGGCCTATCGTTGATTGGTCCGCTTCAGTTTAGATCGGATCAGATCAGCCGTTGGGTCAGTTCGATCTCTCAAGAGCTGAGCGGAGAGAGAGAGAGAGAGAGAGAGAGAGAGAGAGAGAGAGAGAGAGCGGGGGGGGGGGGGGTGACGTCACGGCCTATCGTTGATTGGTCCGCTTCAGTTTAGATCGGATCAGATCAGCCGTTGGGTCAGTTCGATCTCTCAAGAGCTGAGCGGAAATAAACCCGGAGCAGAGGGCAGAGTAACCCAGGACAGTCCAGTCCAGAGTCTCAGGGCAGCTGTTAACATAACCTCCGTGACGGCGGCTGCTGGTTCACCCACGCAACTGCCAGAGCTCCGTGGTGTTCACCGAGTGGTCGATCGATTTTATCAGAGAGAAAATCGGCGCTCTGATCAGTGAGTGAGGATGGAGAGGAAGAGGACAGACTGTCCCGCTCTTCCGCCTGGCTGGAAGAAGGAAGAAGTGATCAGGAAGTCGGGGCTGAGCGCCGGGAAGAGCGACGTCTACTACTACAGGTAACTATCGATCACTTCTGATCAAACAGCGGAGGGCAGTGATCGATTAGTAAGCCTGAGCGCCTTAACACAGGCCGCCGTGAGCAAATTACTGTCGCAGACCTGAGCGGATCAAAAAGTGTCCAGGGATCAGTAACTGTCAAGGAAGTCGTAGCACGACAGTAGAGGCTGCATGGAGGACACCACCGTGTTAGTTTCTGTTCTTCGGAGGACGATTTAATCACAATATCACACAAATTTAAAAATAACTACTCTGATTTGTGTTGACACAGATCTATGGTTATAAACAAGCAGTAACTGAAGCTTAAGTTCTTTCAGGCCTTATCGACAATATTTAGTGCTGGGCAATAAAGATCAAAATATCTTTTTTTTTTTGTCTGATTGGTGATATTCAATATATATCAGGATATATTCTCCTGTAAATAAATAATAAAAACTGTTAAAAGGCAAATCCACTTCGTCAATCCTCCTTTGAAAAGCATATCCATAATCTCAATGGGCCTAACCTGGTCTGATAAAGCTTGAATAAATAGAAAATGACATAAATAAGAATTTCCACACAGGCACATTATTAACTGTAATAACCCCAAGACATTATCTGTTACTTTTGGTTTGCCTGGCTTTCATAGTCTATGTAAAACCTCAACTCTGTCAGTACAATCACATTAAAGATATGTTTTGTTTTCAAGACAACCTAGGCTATCAGAATATTCATGTTGTAATGATGTCAAGCTAATGTTCTAAAGGTCCAGAAAGACAAAATATAAGACAAAATTTTAAATTTACAGAACTTTTTACAAATCACACAACAACAACAACGAAGAAGCCTTTTCATATCTCAGTGTAGTTCCCTTAAGCCTTGGCTGTCAGAGGATGAATAACAATATGTAATGAACTTAAAACATAAACCCTACAAATATCTATCTATCTATCTATCTATCTATCTATCTATCTATCTATCTATCTATCTATCTATCTATCTATCTATCTATCTGTCTATCTGTGTGTGTATATATATACTGTATGTATATATATATATACATATATATATATGTACTGTATATTATATACTGTATATTATGTATATGTGTACTGTATATTATATACTGTATATTATGTATATGTATATACATATATGTATATGTATTTGTATATATTTCTGTGTGTGCTAAATGAAATCCCACAAATATTTGGTAGCAAAAGAAAAAAAAATTCCCATTTCAATTGGGGCTGTACAACGTAACAGCATAGAATAGAATAATTTGCTCTATGTACAATAACTGTCAAACATGAAATTAGTCATCCAGAGACTTAAAAGAGTCAACAAATGACAGAAAAGGACCCCATATCTTGTTAAAATTGTCAGTGCAACCTCTAATGCTGTATTTAATTTTCTATAAATAAAGGAAGACATTAGGTCCCTCAACCAAGAATAAGTAGATGGAGGTTTTTGGTCCTTCCAATAAAATAAAATGTGGCCTGTGACCATGAGAGAAGCACAAGCCATAATACTCCCCTCCTTTGTGAGAAAACTAGCAAAATCGTAAGGAACACCAAAAATAGAGATTAGAGGGCTGGGAGCAACAGGTTGTTTCAGGGTCTAGGATAATGTATCATAGAAAGTGGACCAGACTAAGTTTAGCTTACGAGAAAAACGTGCAAGTAATTAGCTGGAGACATAGAGCATCCATCACATCTAACAGTTAAAGAATTTGTTTAGTTTGATCTTTGAAAGATGTAGAATCCTGTGTAGAACCTTAAACTATATCAGTGTCAGACTAGTCCAAGGGGTGGTTGTGTTGACCCTTTTCAGGGCTTTTTGACACCACTCAGTTGAAAAGGTAGTGCCAAGTTCTCTTTCCTAATCACTAAAGGGGGTGATGCTGATGAAATTAATCACAGTTGAGATGAACCCACGGCCTAAGGGGTAGGACAGAATTGAGTCGAGTGACAGTTGAGGGAAGTGAGAAAATTTATTATGATCAAAGTTGCAAACTTGAAACTATCTTAGTAAATGGAAAACGACTTGGACTTTTAGTTAGCCATCAGTATCTCTAACACATTCACGCATTTTCATGACCATTGACACACCACTGACACAGCAGTGGGAGCAACTCAGGGTGTCTTGCTAAAGAACACATCGCCATGTGTTGCCCGGAGCTGGGCTTGAACCTGCAACCTCCCAATTACTGACTAAGTGCACTATCCGACTGCTCCACTGACCTCCCAGAATGGTCACGTAGAAGTCAAATTTTGACCTCAGAGTGTCAAAGGAAGCAAAAAAAATTCAGCAACATATAGTTGTTTAAAACAAACAAGTCCCTTGTCCTTCCAGAAGGAAAAATCTGGAACAATAGTTGAAGGAAAGAATAAATAATTGTCTCAGATAGCCATTAATGGGGAGATAGTAGTGATATGAATTGTACTCTGAAATGTTCCCAGATCTTTAGTGTAGATAAATTTTTACATTTTTTTGGATTTCATTTTTCAAGAGAATGATTAACTACTAAATTAAGGTCCCTCCCATTGATAAGGTGGCGTGAGTTCAGACATGGAATAAGTGAAAATAAAGTGTTTAGAAAACCATAACAGTCCCAATTTGGGCCATAAACACTAGTCAAAATAACAGGTGTTTGGAGCAACATGCCAACAACAACAATATAATGGCCACTGGATCAGATGATTTTTTTTCAGGTAAAAGCTGTAGTCATTATTATATTAATACTGCTGTGCCTTTGACTGACTATTAAAAATTGAGTGAAAAATCTGACTAACCCAGTGTTTTCGAAGTGTAGTTTGGTCGCAGACATGCAGGTGTGTTTCCTGAAGAAATTTAATTTGGGATTTTAAATTCTTAAGGTGTTAGAATACTCTGGCTCTCTTAATAGATCTTCCAAGGCCCCTCATGTTCCAGCTGACAAACGTAATGGACCCCACTCCATCCATCCAGTCCTTATCAGCCATTAGTGATGAGCAGACACATAACTATTTAGAATGATATAATTAAAGAAGATATTGGGCAACTTACAGATGTTGCATAGAGTAAAGTCAAAATGAATGTACAATGAACTGAAGTCAGTTCAGCTCCTTGTAAAAGACAGACAAAAAATACACAAACCCTCAACAAACAGTTCTGTTCATAAAGAGCAGTCAGATATCAGTTAAACAAAAAAACTACCAGGGGGCACTCTCAAACAGTTCACATAATTCATTTACTGCTTTGTATTCAGTAGAAATGCTCTGCTACCTCCGCTGAGTCAAATATGCACTTTTGTCTGTTAGTGGTGACCCGTAGATGAGCTGGATGGTTGACACCAAAGCATATTCCCTCTTTGTAAAGCAAGAATTTCAGCTTGTTTAAAGTGGCCTGTTTCTTGGCGATTGTCGCACTGAAATCCTGATGGTCTGCTTGCAGTTTGTGATGACCTGGTTTTTCTTTGCCCACAACAGCACATGCTCCTTTTGCATGTATCTGTGGAAGTGTATTAGGAAAGGTCGAGATCCGTTTGGTGGTTTCAGGGCCAAGCTGCGTTGCGCACATTTTAGTTTCCAGTCGGGATCATTAGGCTCATCCCCTGCCACCTCCCTGAACAGAGAGGTTATGAAAAGTTGGCGTCTGTCCACCGGGCTCCCTCTGGGATGCCAATCACCCCGAGATTGTTCTGTTTGGTGCATGAGGTAAGATCCACCACAGTCAGCTGTAGTTTCTTGTTTACCTGCATTATGCTCTCTAGTTTGGACTTCAGTGTATCCACGTAGTCCTCCAACGAGGTTGACCAATCTAAGTGGGCAGTGAGCAGTTTCCATTGCGGAGATATTGATGATGGGAGCCAGGGTGGTGTTCAAGGAGGAAGTAAGTAGGGGTGTCCCGATACAACTATTTCACCTCCGATACGATACCGATATTGCAGCCTTGAGTATTGGCCGATACCGATATCAATCCGATACGATATCAGCAGGAATCATACAGACTTTTATTACCTATTTTGTAGTATGGACTGTAAGAAAAGGCTTGATCAGGTCAGATTACTCAAACAGAGAACAGTAGTCAGCAATAGTAGGTATGAGAAAAACTGACCCATTTGTTATTAACCAATAGGTTAAATAAATTTTAACCTTAAACATAAGAATATACTACAATTAAAACAACATGAATAAAAAATATTAGAAGACCCTGAAAAGTGACCTCAATAAATCAAACAAAAACATATTTCACCAATTGCAAAATAACCACTGTGTTGAACTTAGACATAAGCATATTCTACAACTGAATAAAATAAAAAATAAATATATTAGAATGGACTGCTTGTATCGGAATGCTGATATTGGAGATTTAGGATGCAGGCCGATATAATCCGATATTTGTTTTTTTGACCGATATCCGATATCAATATCGGATCGGGACATCCCTAGAAGTAAGTTCACTTGTACTGTTTTAATACAGTTTCACGAGCTCTCCAACCAACATGCTTTGTGTTAGCTGCTCCCTACTCGTGGCTGCTGCTGAGGGCGACAGCCTGCTAGCATCTTGCGAGCTGAAGTGCCGAGCGACTTGTGGTTGATTTTCACCGCAAATGCCATAGGTTTTATTCATTCTGGCTTTAGTAAAAGTCAGTAGAGCTGCTACCAACTTAATGACTGAAAGCTATTAAAACTTATCGGAGTAAGTGGCAAAAAGGCCAAAGTAAGCAAATTTACTCATCTGACCCCAAAATTGCCATAACAGGACTGTATAACGTAGGAAATGATCATCAGCATGAGATGTACAGCCCTTGTGGAGCTTCAAGGGTTAAACCAGTTGCATAGTAAAGATGACATGAGAAGAAACTATCAGTTTATAAATGCATAAAGAATGAAATGAAGAAACACATAATTAGGGGGCACTTAAAGTTCTTTTCTGCAAGGCATGGTCCTTCCTGACTGTGATGTGAGGCCTTTGCCAACTTCAGTGCCAGGCCCTTCCTCAATTCAATGCCAGGCCCTTCCTCACTTCTTTTGCAGACTGTGTGCGCCTTTGCAGCAGGTATCTTGGGTCAGTGTTCTTTAGCAACCGAACAATGTCTTCCTGTTGCTGGTTCCATCTATGTGTTGACCGAGTATGAGGTTATATTTGTGCCACCAGAAACTGAATTTGAATTAAAATATTAAATTTGAAAAGCATGATGTGTAATGGAATTTAATGTTTTGAAAATGAATTTATTTTTTTAATTGAATTATTTTTTTAACTGAATTTGAAATTTTATTTTCCCTTTGATAATTCAACTCTTTTTAAACTTTAAATTTAAAAACACAATTCAATTTCAATTCGCAAAAGGCAGATTCAGTATTACAATTCAATTTCAATAAGGAGCGGCACGACCATTACGTCATCTTGTGCCCGTAAGGGAGTCTAATTGAGCACAGATTCACAGACACCCTCTACATGTCCGCGGACTCCCCTGTGTTGTCTGTACACCTCCTCCGCTGAGTGGGACGATCGACATTTCAACGATGGCTGAAGATCAGTGGCTGAATAATCATCTTTTCTTTTCTCCATACATAAATATAAATACCAACCCTCCGTTAGGAACCTTCCCAAGCAAAAATGACTATTCGACCGCAGCCTCTGTTTACTGAGGTCAAGAGAGAAGCGGATGTATCTGACGGTCAAGCTGCACTCACATTGCCCTCTGTTGGACGAAATGGTCCACTGCTCCAATTACACTGATGTGCTGCTACACTCAAATTTTACATTCAAATATTTATTTACACTTCGATTACGGATATTTATCCCCATATTTGATTGGTTATTCATGTATCGAATATAAAGTGACAGCCACTGATCTTCAGCCATCGTCGAAATGACAATGCACCCCCACTTTTGATCTACCATGCCCCCCCCCCCCCCCCACATCACAAGGGGGAGCCCCAGGACAAACTTATTATTGAAGTTGTAGAATTCATTGTTTCTATATTATATTTACAAAACGTTGTTCAAAAAGTTTGTGTTTAAATGAGAATACAAAACTAATGGAGAAAATAGGATGTGAATCGTATCTGAAGATGTCCAGTTAGGGGAGGTGCTGATTAGTTAGGGCATGATCCCTGACCAAATTATTTGATTTGATGTCATTACGTTGTGTTACCCTCAGTGGAAAACAAGTGTTGAATGTTGTTGGCACCATTTCAACAAAAGACCGGTGACAGGCTACAAACTCAGAAGAGATGGATTTCAGAAAATGGCTGAAAGGTGATGCGCCAAGGTCTCATTCAACTACATCAACCGAAGGGGGAGAAAAAGTGTTCAGTGAAGCACCTGCAGTGCAAACGGTTGTTCCTGTGGCTAGCCAAGAGCCACCTGCAAGCAAAATGGCCAACGCCCGCGTGACTTCGGGAGAAACCACCCCAACCAAGTTATGTTTCAACAGTACCCAGTCAGCATTTTTGGCAGCAAGAAACATGCATTTGTTTCCCCTTGGTATCACAAATGTTACTCGCTGGAGTACAGTGTAAAGGCTGATGCAGCGTTTTGCTTTTGCTGCTGGGAGTTCAACCCTGGCCATATGCCATCCCAGGCCACCGTGGATGCCTTTGTGACTATGGGCTTTCGTAACTGAAATAATGCTGTGGACAGAGACTGGAGATTTCGTAAGCATGAGTCATCAGAGGAGCATTTGTCATGTTAGGCTATGTGGAAAGAGCGAGAGAAGATTGTTAATTCTGGAAAGGAATTTCAACACTCCTCAGTGAAAGTAAGCTCCAAAACAACAGGTATTACATTTCACTGATGTTGTCCGATTTCTGGCTGAAAACCAGCTTCCTCTATGTGGGAAAATAGAGGCATTTGAAAATATGTCCAAAGGGTGGCATTGGACTTTTCCTCTTTATTGGATTGCACCATCAAAAAGGACCCAGAATTGGCAGAGGCTGTTAAAACGATCCCCTGCAATGCCACGTACTCTTGTCATGACATGCAAAAGGAGATCATAACACTCTCAGCAGTGTTGTGACAGAGGCTATTGTTGAGGAGGTAGGGGACTCTTATTTCACGCTGGAAGTTGATGGAAACACACGACCCCACTGGCTGTGAAAATATATCTATTGTACTTAGCATTGTGAATGATGCCTGTGATGTCACGGAGCATCTGCTTACCATAGCAACAACCAGCAAGTTAGATGCACAGACATTAACAGATCTTGTTTTAGCCAAGGTAAATGCGGTTGGGCTGGACACATGAAAAATATTGAGTCAGGTTTATGACAGAGCTGTAATGATGTCTGGTAAGCATTGTGGCGTCCAAAAACTGCTGCAAGAAAAACTGGATTGTGACATCCCTTACATTCACTGTTTGAATCATCAGCCACACCTGGTTGTTGTGCATGCAATGTCAGTGGAGACAGTGGATTTTTTTCAAGTGTGTAATGCCCTGTATAAATTTTGCAAGAAGCCCAATGTGGCTTTACACTACAAGGGGAGCACCTCAACCAGAGGTGGACAGGACATCTTGCAACTGTTTCAGTCACTCCAAAATCTTTCTGTGACATCGCTGCCGTTTTTACTGAAATTGACTCTCTCCCAGGTTATGATGCTGAGCTGCGAATGAAGGCAGCAGGTCTGCTGATGAGCAAACCCAATTTCCTATTCATAGCCCAGTTGTCACTCACCCTTCTTTGCCTGCTTGACCTACCCAACAAGGTTCTACAGAGAGAGGACACAGACTTGATGACAGGCTTTAGTGTCGTGGAGAGTGCGACAGCCTGTGTGCAAAAGCTCTGTTGTGACGCAGAGTTCAGTGAGGTGTGGGACACGGCCTTGGTTGTGCATAAGTGCATCCTTACCACATAACAAGCCGCTAGCTTATGTTTACATCAGCTTCTCCCCTGCACTATTCATCTCCCCTGCACTATTCATCTCCCCTGCACTATTCACCCTCTTTATAGAGCCTTTGGCAGCAGCTATACGTCAGAATGTTCGCATCAAGGGAATTCTGACATCCCAAATCCAACATAAGATTAGTTTGTATGCGGACGACATTTTACTGTTTCTACAAGACCCTCAGTCGTCTCTGCAGGAAACAGTGAATCTCATTGAATCTTTCTCCAAGATTTCAGATTACTCAATAAACTGGAACAAATCCTCTATTCTTCCATTACACAACACCAGATGGGATGCAGCATGTCATATATCACCTATACCCTTATGTTCAGGCCACATCACTTACCTAGGCATTAACATTTCCTCCAGGCTGTCAGAGCTGATTGGACTAAATTTCACTCCCTTGCTCAAAAAAATAGAAAGTGACCTCTAACGTTGGATGAACTTACCACTATCCATATTAGGAAGAATAGCAACCATTAAAATGACAGTACTTCCAAAAATAAACTACCTTTTTTCAATGATTCCAATTCATCCAACTCTTCCTTGGTTCAAGGCTATAGATTCAATGTTCAGTAAGTTTTATTGGAAAAACAAAACACCAAGGATCAAACTTACAACTTTGCAAAAACCAAAATTGCAAGGCGGCTTAGATGCCCCACACATCCACCACTACTCTTTGGCAAATCAACTACAGTATATTTACAAATGGACACATCCAATTCAATCAGACATCACCTGGTTGGATATAGAACAAACAATCTGTGAAGATACACCTATTTCAGACCTCCCATTCCTCAGTCAAACCATCAAGCATCATCCTTGTTTTAAAGCAGGAACTATTGCCTCAACACTCACAGCCTGGTGGAAATTCCACAAAATAACAAACTCTCACCTTGCACCTTCCAACTTCACTCCAATCTGGCACAACCCTGATTTCCTAAGTAACAGAAAACCACTTCACCTGCATGCATGGGCTGAAAAAGGCATCACACATCTTAAGCATATCTTTCACAATAATAGTCTGGTACCATTCCACCACCTGGTCCAAGACTTTGGCATCGGAAACAATAGCTTCTTACAGTATTTACAAGTCAAATCATCTATCCAATCCAAGATAAATATAAGCTCCACCAATCTGACTCTTCCTCCATCAACTGAGGAGCTAATTAACATACTCTCTCCAAAAAAGCTTCTTTCCAAAATATATAAAATAATACTACTACACACTGATAATTCCATTACATTGCCCTCCAGTAAATGGGAAAGGGATCTCTCTATTGCTCCTGATGCCGATTTCTGGGCTACAATTTTAGAAAACATTTATTTTATGACCAAAAATGCAAATCTCCAGCTAATACAGTATAAAATCATTCACAGAACCCACTATACTGCACGAAAGCTGTTTAAAATGGGTTTTAGGACAGAACTATGTTCATATTGCACAGAGAACTGCCCTGACACCTATATTCACGCCACCTGGCAATGCGCACCTGTTAGGCAGTTCTGGATAAAAGTCACAGAGTCCCTATCTCTCATTCTGGGAAGCCACATCCCACTATCTCCCTCACTCTGCTTACTTGGTGATGTGTCTTCACTTAACTTCCACACAAGCAAAAATAAACTCCTTCTTGTGGCCCTAGCCATTGCCAAGAAAACGATTCTCTTAAACTGGAAATCAAGGAACTCCCTAACTTTAGCCCAGTGGAAAAATCTCCTCTCGGAGTATGTCTCCCTGGAAAACATGGCTTTAAACAACACTGCAGAACATCAAGACCACTGGTCACCTTTTCTTGATATTTTACACACCTAAACCCCCAAGTATTTAAATCCCATTTTGCCATACCTATCTCTTTTAGTTTTTTCTGTCTGCCAATATCCCCCACACGCGCTCACACACACACACACGCGCACCCACTATACACAAACTAGCGCTGCCGTTTTGCTCTGTTTTCCGCTTTCTCTTTTTTAATATTTAAATTTAGCTCAGTTCCCTGGGACCCAGAGACAGTAAGTATACTCTGGTGAGTATACTCTGGTGACGGTAGTTGGGGTATCTTTCCACCTAGTTACCCAGATTTGACCCGCTGCTCTGTGGGGCCCGCTGGCCTTGCGGCTTCCTTATGGGGTGCTGGGGTGCCTATGGCTTGTCTCCTGCGCCCTGGGGCTTCTGGGCCTGGGTGTGGTTGTCCGGGTCTTGGGGTGGCGCTGGCCTCTTCCCGCGGTGGCGCTTTGGCCGGCTCTGGGGCTTTGGGGGGTTGGGCCCCTCCGTGGGGGGCTTGTGCCTCTCCCTTCCTGCTGTCTGCCCTGCGGCCCCTTCCCTCCTCCTTCCCCCTCGCCCGCCCTTCCCCTCCCCTCGCGGGGGGCTGGGGGTCTCCGGCTGCCTGGGGGTCTACCGTTGGGTCCTGGGGGGGGGGGACGACTCTGGTGCCGCAGCACGTGGGGTCATCACCCAGGCCTGCTGGGGCAGCTGCAAGAACCCCCATGGAGTGGGAGGTTCCGGCGGTGGGAGTCGCCTGGTGCCAGTCCTGCCTCCCTTGGTGGAGTGGGGCCTGGGGTTTGTGTCGGGGACTCGCTGGCTTGGTGCCCTGGGGGTCCCTGTGGTCTTCCCGGGAGGCTGCGCTTGGCGGGCGGTCCGCCTGGGCTGGGTCCTCGGTGGTTGTTGGGTCGGTGGCTCCGATGCGGCAGTCTGCTGGGGGGGCGTGCTTTGGTGGGGCCGTCTGGTCGCTGGGGGTCATCTGGGCTGTCGCCTGTGGGCCCTGGGGCCTGCTGTTGCGGGGGCCATGTGACACTGCTCCCTTGCTCCCACTTGTCATGGCTAGCCAGGGCCGGCCCTCACTAGCTTAACCTCTTAATTGCACTTCACTATTGCACTTCACTATCCACACATTGCACTCCTGTATATATTTGCACTATTGGGCACATACACAACACTTAGGGTTCTTGGAGTCGGAAGTGGTAGAGGGGCAACTAGTTTGCCCTCTCTGCCTCCTTGCGCCTCCAAGTTTAACTGCACTACATACGCTAACATGGAGGGAGGCGGGATGGAGGTGCTGGGGGCTCGGGCGCAGCCTGTCTTAGGCTGTGACCCCTCTCTGCTCGCCTTTCACCTGTCTCACCTGACATCTGTTTTTAATGCGACACTACATCCACTTGTCTGGGGTGGGTAGTGGGGAGGGGGCAAGTCTGCGGGCTCCCACTCGACCTACTTCTCCCCAGTTTTAATGCACCACACTACACGCAGAGTAGTAGCACTAAAGCACGGTGGAGAGTTAATGTGTCCTTGTCAGGAAACAAGGATACAGAATAACAGGGAGGACAGGGGGTGTTTCACTATTTTAGGCTTGGTGTGGCTGGTGGGGTCTGGCCCCTTCTGGCCGTGGGCCCCATGCAGGAGCCCTTCTCCATCCACTGGGGCGGTGGCGGTGGCCTTGGTGCGGCTGGACTCCGGTGTCTCTGGTGGGGACCCGTGGTTGTGCCCTGGGGGCGGGTGGGCCCGGCTGAGTCATGCATCCCTCGGCGGCCTGTGGTGGGGGTCCATCGGCCTGTCACTTGCCGGGGCCTCGGCGTGTGGCTGTCTGTGGGTCACTGCTCTGTGGGGGTGATTCGGGGCCCCTTTGGCGCTTAGGGCGGTCTCCGCACTCGCCTTGGCCCTGGTTCTCCTGGGGGCGGGCGAGCCACGACCCCACTGCTGCGTGCCCACACTCCGCCCCACCTGGCCTTGCTGTAGTTGGGGGGGGGGCCTGGGCACGGGCGTTTGGCTCCTGGGGGCTGGGGCCTCTGGCCTGCAGGGGGGGTGGGGATGGTTGGGCGTTTGGGGTGGGGGTGTCTTGGGGCCGGGTGGACGGGTGGTGGTGGTGGTGGTGGTGGTGGTGGGGTGCTGTCTGCGGTGGGGCGGCTGCCCGGATGCCCTGGTGCTGTCCCTTGGTGCTTTGCGGGATGGGTTGGTGCCTCCTTGGGTTCTGGGTCTATGTCTGGGTCCTGTGGCTCTGGCGGCCGTGGGGTGAGCTCCGGGTGCCCTGGTGGCTCTGGGGGCCCTTGGTCAGCGGGTCTCCCGGAGTATGGGTGGCTACTTGGGTATTCGGTGACCACCTGACACGCATGTGTGTATAGACACTCAAGCTCCTGTTGAGACTAACTCTAAAGAAGCGGTTGGTCCGTCAGAACATGCTGAGTTAGGCACTCCACGCATCTCCTCACCTCCTATGTCTCTTCCATAGGACCCTCCCCACCCCCTTCCCTCATCCACTACCCGAACCAGGGTCTTCATCCCTTCCTACCCCCCTCCCAAACCCACTACCCGAACCAGGGTCTTCATCCCCTTCCCACTCCCACCCCCTCCCCACACCCGCTACCCGAACCAGGGTCTTCATCCCGTTCCAACCCTCCCTATCCTAACCCACTACCCGAACCAGGGTCTTTATCCCTTCCCAACCCCCCTCCCACACCCACTACCCAACCAGGGTCTTCATCCCTTTCCTAACCTCCCTCCACCTCCACTACCCGAACCAGGGTCTTCATCCCCCCCCCCCCCCCCCCCACACACACACTCTCTACACATGAGCCACCCTCTTCATACACACCACATACTTCCAGTATGGATTTGCATCAGCACAGCACTCGAACTGTCTTAAACTAGCTACAATACCTGTTTGTTCTTCTCCCAGTTGTCTTGTCTTGTCCTGTCTTGTCTGTCACTATTTCCCCTTCTTTCACACTGTGGTGTGGCACGGCCCTCTCCTTCAGCTCCCATCAGGGGTTAAATAAAGTTTTATATGATGGAGTAGCTTACGGGGAGGGCTGGTGATGGTCACTAAAGCAGTGAATCATATTCACATATTTCTCACTGCTAGAAAAAAAATGCATTAGTCTTTCCAACGCTGCCACCGGACACAGTGCTCAGCTGTAAAGATAATGCAGACAAGGGGAAAAAAGAAAAAAAAAAAAAAAAGTTTACATCAGCTGAGAGGGAGGCGGAGTGATTCAGCGGCTCACAGCAGCGCTGCACGGAGGAATGCATAATGTTAGTTCGTTAGGTCCAGATAAGCTGTATTTCCAAAAGGTTAATGCTCTTGAAACACTTATATGTAGCATACTTTTAAACTGGGGTATTATTTTTTGATGGGAGTTCTTGTAGGCGGTTCTTGGTACGATACTACGCTGTTTGCAGCTAATTCGGCATAACAGACTCTTGCAGACTGTGGCTTGCTGAGGGAGAGGAGAGAACTTTCTACTGCATCTACTGTACTTAGTGGCCATATACAGCTCATACAACCCCACTTCAAAAATACAGAACTATCCCTTTAACGGTCGACCCATTTGAATTTTTGGGAGGTGCTGGAGGAGTCTTTGCACAGTGGTTGGACTCTCCCATCATCAGAACGAGATCTTGGTGAAAAATTAGTGCAACACAGAATGGAAATAAATTTTGTGACATTTAATTGTAGAAGCTTATTGAAACAAGGCCACAGCAAATGTGTGCTGTAATAAAAGCTAAAAGCGGTCAAATGAAATATTACAGTGAGTGAACTTTTTTTTTTTGTGGTGACTTCTTTTTTTGGCCAGGCAGTGTAAATGCTCAGCAGAGGTCCATCAACTCAGTAGTATTCCACTGTCATTGTCAAGAGGATTTAGAGACTAATGCACAGAGAAGCAAAAGTAAAAGAAATGATCAAAGTAAAATAAAATTTCAAGGAAAGATCGTCCCCTATGAACTGTGATCTGTTTTATATCACCAGAATATTGCCAGTACACACTCCTATCAGTGATTGTTAACATACTCTCTCAATCACTGACACTGAACACATGAACCGCGTTGAGCTGAGATATGGGCTCTTTAAAGTTTAACTTTAGTCTCCAATTTTACATATACTGCTATACTCTTGATACAATCCATAGTTGCAAACAACAAACGCAGCTTATGGTCATCTCAGTAAGAATGTATAATGTGTACAACAATCCTTTTTATTCACATAAAGGCAGGAAACAGACCCAGGACTGCAGCATGCACTGATATCTCTCCAATGAACCACATTCGTCATCTTTACTGATTAGACATCCTCATAGAACTTTGATTTGACAAAAACATATCTGCTATGCAAATCAGGTCTTCATTTAGCCACCACCAGTCTGTGTCTGAGTCCCAGTGGCTCAGTCCTTGGCCCCTCTCCAAGCAGATCAGAGTTTAAATCAGGACTTGGAGCCATCTCAGTCCTTCCTGGATCTGAATTTTTACTACCTCCTATTCAGCAGACAGCAGAGGAGGCAACACCCACGCTAGCTCAGTCTGTGGTGAGGCCGTGCTGCCGCAGAGCCATCAGCTGCACTCACTTCCTGCCGGTGGTCTGATCAGATCAAAAGAGTGATGCATGTGAGCTCATCACATCCTGAACCTTGAACGTGAAGCAGAGAGGCCGCTGAGACTCGGCTCTACTCTCAGTTGGCCCTAAAATGTGACTCATCAGTTCCAGTAATACGGCAGGCAGACTTACTGGAACAGCAGAAACACCTCTACACTGGGCCTGCTGCAGCCTCCATCTCTGCTCATGTTTATCAGGATCCTTCTCTTCTGAAATATTTTCAGATCACTTTATGGGATTACAATGAGCAGATAAAGCCAGATGAACACACACACTTGGCCTGATCTATGCTGTTGACCTGCATGTCAGATACAGCTGTTCCTCTGTCTTAGTGAGGACCCACTGCATATCTAATCCATTATAGAGTCTTTGAGGACATTTTAGGACATTTTCTCTGATTCCCACCTCCTCATAAATGTAAGGGACTTAAATCTTAGTTGGAATATCAGATTGGAGATCAGGAGTAAGGATGCCATCATAGCAGTGGCGGCTGGTGCTGAAAGTTTTAAGGGGGTGCAGCTTTGGAGGAAGCAAACCAAAGAAGCACTACATGCTACACTAGAAAAAAAAATAAAGACAAAACATAATCACATTGCAACCTACTTTAGACAATGACAATTTGAACAGAAATTTCCCTCCTTCCCTTCTGAGCTGCAAATTTCTCCCATTGACAGCATGGCCAGTGCACTCAGCCTGTCCTGGTTCATGGTGTTTCTCATGAAAGTTTTGTTCCTCTTCATGTTTGAGAAGCACCTCAGCTCCTGCAGTGGTCATGGGTGTGGTGATGAGGATCTTTAGCAAACTGACAGACTTTAATAATACCTCTAAAGATTATTTTCCATCAACAACTGGATAAGGTCCACAGCACCACAGCAGACCTTGAACTCCTCCTTTCTGAAGATTAAGACTGGGCTCTCTTCAGCTTGCTTCTTATAAGCACTGGGTAGACCTTAAAGGAAATCTTCAGGAAACATGGTGTGGTGCTGTGTGAACCTGTGACCCTGCAGCAAAGAGGCACTGATGAGATGGTCAGTGAAGGAGAATCATTCTCTCAATATTGTGTTGTAGACCTATAGAAGAAGAATAAAAATACAGCTAGTGCTGGGCGATATTACCTAATCTCAATATCACAATTAATTGAAGGTCTTACCTTGATTATGATTAATTAGGCCTGTCGCGATAATCATGGACCTTATTGTCTTAATAACTTAGCTGGCTGACAGGCCAGAGCTCAGCTAGTATTCCTCGCAAGCTCAACAGCGCGATAAATCAAAAATCAAGAGGACGGCGAAGCAATAAAAACTCCTCGCTGAAAATGTGGCCTCGATAAATCTGAATGGCTTGACATCCTAGTTTGTTAAATGTTTTTTTTTTTCTGAGGTAATAGCCTTAAAAATAAAAATGCGTTTAGATAAAGTAGCACATTGACCTGCGCATGCGCAGGTCTGTGTGTGTATCAAAACGTTATTTTAACGGATTTATAAAAGAAAACACGTCTTGTAAAATGTTTTATAACCATTCCGATTTACTTCACATGCTAATAAGCCATCCTCTGACAGAAGGAGTATTTTGTCCACTTTCGCCAGTGGTTACTCCGGCTGAGCACTGTGCATGCAAGAGATCTGAATGTGTGTATAAAACATTTTAACGGATTGAAAAGAGAACACGTCTTTTAAAAATGTTTTGATAACACATTTGATTTACTTCACGCTAATAAGCCATCCCCTGACCACTGCAAGGAGTACTTTGAGCCACTTTCGCAGTCCGTTATTCCGGTCTGCGGAGCACTGTGCATGCGCAGGTCTGTGTTTATCTAAACGTTATTTTAACGGATTTAAGAAAGAAAACATGTCTTTTAAAATGTTTTATAGCCATTCAGATTTACTTTAGGTGCTAATACGCCCTCCACAGGACCACTGCAAGGAGTATTTTGTCCACTTTCGTCAGTCTGGCTTTGACTCCTATTGACCTCCAGCGATTGAGCTAAGCTACCTACGGAGCTAACAGCTGGGAGCCAGCCACTGGACGCAGAGACACAAAAAAGGTATTTTTGAGCTTGTCTCACTCTGTCAATGATAGGGAAAGGGCGTGGGTCCAAAATAGTCGGAGTATTCCTTTAACACCGGGGTGCATCGGTTCTACAGTGGATTTAAAGCGGAGTGAGCATCTGTCGGACATGCATTTAGAGAGCTAAAGTGAGCTTCCCGAGGAGAAACGAGGAAACGCACGCTAATATGAACGATGGCACGAAAGACACGGTTCCCAAGCCGGCTGCCTCAGCCCCTGTGTGGGAATGTGTTGGTTTTAAACAGAATGAACAAGGGCTGAGCCCATGAACACTGACGAGCAGATATGTCGAATTGGTTTGAAAGTAGTGGCGACGAAGAAGAAGAAGGGGAGGTGCAGCAAAGCCTCCGTCCTGACAGTCAGTGCTTACTGAGGCATTGGGTCTGCAAAGTGAATAAAACAGCGCAAAATGGTGCGCACTAACAGACAGTGTTGTTCGCTGCATTGCAAAAGAAATGCAACCCTTCAATATGTTTGAAAAGCCAGCCATTGTTTTAATTGGATTTTCTTTTTTTTTCTTAGCAGAGACAGGGTCTATTTTTTATCGATTCGATTAGTATAATGCTTTTTTTACATGCAGTTTTTTCATAAAAAAGAGTCTATTTCATTTCCATTGGGTTTTTTTTTTCTCTTTTTTGTTTGTTAAATTCATTATATTTTTTGTTTAATTTATTTCATTTAAAAGATCATGACCTTCCAATTACAGCTAAATACTATTAAGAAATTAAAGTTTCTTGCTTTTGATGTGGTGCACTCACTTTATTATGCCATATATTATAAATACATCAATGAAAAAAATGAAAAAAAAAATCACAATAATATTGACGATAATATTGTTTATGGTCAATAATTTTTTGGACAATTATCGTCCAGCAAAAGTTGTTATTGTGACAGGCCTACGATTAATGAATGATTATTTTAAGCTGTTCTGGAAAAAATTAGTGGTGATACCGACGGTCGTTGAAATAGTCTTCCTGCAGTATTTACGCTTAATTCTTTCTGCCTGATGTCCTCTGCACAGAGTCCAAAATGTGCTCAAACAATGGAGATAGCATTTATTCTTGACTACTAGGTCCTCTGATAGATTGGTGTCTCCTTCATGTTGGTGGCGCGTCCTTTGCTCTTGGCGAAACTGAACGTAAACTATATGGAGGGGGTGCGGTCACGTGACTTACACAGGGAAAATAATCAAAATAATCGTCATGAGTAAAATTACTTCGATTATAGGGTCTAAATGTCAATTTCAATTATTTTTTGATTAATTTCCCATCCCTAAATGTAGCAGAAGTTAACATCAGTATTTACTGAAAAAATTAATAAAACAGTAAAAGTTTAACATGCTCCCAGAAAATAAAGCTGTAATTTATGTTATTTTCACCATTTTAAGAACATTTCTTGTGCCAACTGAACAGTGTCTTATTTTAAACATGGCTCATGGCTCAAGAGTGTAAACACAAACAGAATATTATGTACCAATGAAATTTGTAAGATGTAAGAATTTTTTGGGTGGGGTTATAGGCTCTGTGAAACACTTAAGGTAAATAATGTGTTGTTCACACTTTTGGGACAAACATTTTGACCAGTGAATTGCAACACATAACTTGAAAGCATTTTCAATTCTTGTTTTTATAATTTCTCAAAGGCTTTCACACAATGTAACAGTAATATCCAATGAGCAGTGCAATAAACCTCTGATATTTCTACATGCACATGTTTCTAATATTAAAATTACAGATTGTCATATCTGTAGTATGTTTCTTTGAACTTTAGACTTTGTGTATCTGTTTTTACTCTTCATTAGTGTACATTATTCCTGCTTTCCCATGATTTTGAAAAGCATTTTTATAGGCCCCTTTATATAATATTTTCAACATAAAATGTATCTATTATGTCAGTAAAGTTAAAAATGATTTCTAGCGGGTTAAAAACAAACTCACCCACCCATTAAAAGGCCAAATTCTTTCTAAAAGTGTTCTTTTTGTAAAAATTATACAAGAAATATAAGACTATATAGATATTTTTCGAACTTAAGTCTGCAAAAGGACAATGTCCTACTGAACAAAGAATTTATATCATCTTGGCAAACTCAGTTTGTGGCTCCTAATTGATAGGTTAGTGCCATGTGTGACATAAAATGGAAAACTTTACGCCTGAATTATGCTTTCTGTCCTTGGTAAGACACATCCTAATCTAATCTTCAGTGTCCTTACTCCTCAATGCCCCTTCCTTATTTTTTTTTCTCCAACGCAATCTCACCTCTTCTGTGATCCTCTGATCCACTGTGGGCTGAACAGGAACATTAGTCCATCTCACGTGCTGTATTTACACATTAGTAAATCCAGCGCTGCTGCGATGATGTGTTGATATGATTGACAGCGCTGGTTATCTAGTCACATAAGGAAAAGAAACATCAGAACAATGCTTATTCGCTGCCAGTCAACGTAGGAGTGTGCGGGGCGCACTTCCCAGCAGGCAAAGTTGAAGCGGCCAATCCCAATCACGTGTTTGGCAAAAGTAAAATTGCGTACATATGATCTCTTTGGCCGGCATCCTGACATACGTAAACACTGTATTCACAACGTAGTTACGACATAAAAAAATTGAAACCCTTTTTATTGAATGGTGGTAGATGCTGCTGGCAGACTTACTGTGTGACAAAAATACATGCTTTTATGCTTTGTTTTTTTATAATTTAATGACAAATTATGTTAACTTCCTCTGTCGAATTTAGGAGGGGGCAGCGCCCCCTATTGACGAACCGCCACTGTATCATTATACTCTGTGGTGCAGTGGATGGTACTAGTTGCCTTATGGCAAGATGGTTTTTGGATGTGCTCGAAGACTGTTCAATATTTAGCAACATATATAACAACAAATAGATTGGGAAATTTAACAACAGATAAAGAGCGATTGCAAGATATTAATATTAGATATTAAGCAGTGTCCTAACCTGTGCTATCCTCACACAGTGGAAGTTCTCTGAAACTAAAAGAAATCCAGTTAATTATGGGTCATCTGGGTGCTTGTAATTAATATTAAAAAAAAACTAGGGCTGGAATTCTAATGTTAAAGGTTTAAACCATTTTAAAGGTTCGGATTAGAGATGCAAAATATTATAGAAGAGATCGGCCTAAAAAGTTGAACATCGGTATTGTCCGATATTGAAAATTTCTTTGGGTACATTTTAAAATCAAGACTTTCATTTTTTTCAAAAGTTAACTTTTGTTTTTCTTTCACCTGAACTTTATGCAAATAGACTCTCACATTGAAAGAAATAACTCAGTTTTTCAAAAGGTAAAGAATTTGTGATATCCAATATCGCACATCCCGAGTTTGGGTCGAGCTTGAGTTTGGGACAGGGAGCTTAAAAGTGCTGAAATTTTTAACCATATTTTTGTTTATGAAGTGAAAAAGGAAACGAAATGAATGTATTTA
Organism: Scarus forsteni; assembly: GCA_036419115.1. Classification (NCBI taxonomy): domain Eukaryota; kingdom Metazoa; phylum Chordata; class Actinopteri; order Labriformes; family Labridae; genus Scarus; species Scarus forsteni. The sequence goes on from JAZDUH010000359.1 coordinate 36,215,067, forward strand.
ATTTTTTAAAATAACTTTTCAGCAGCATTTAAGTGGAAACTAATGCTATACTGCAAATGAAAAAAATAGAAGTTACAATGAAATTACCAAAAGAATAATCAAGGGAACACTATCCTCTCTGTGTGAATAATGCAGTAACCAATTAAGTTCAAGACTTACTTACATAATTTTCATCTGTCTATGACCTCTTTATTCAGTAAATAGTCTATGAAAAGTGAGCTTTTCTGTGAGGAGGCTGATTTAAATAACCATTTTAGAGTAAAGTCTATGTACATATGAGGGGTTTTAATTAATTTTCCTTTAATTGGCCATCCTCCTGTGGATGATGATCACAAAATGCAAATAAATCATGTCATCATTTAAATATGATCAGGAAGTAATACAATATTAATATGATATTAATGCAATATTCTCAGTTTAACATCAAAACAAACTGAAGATATCACCTGTGTGACTTATTTTCTAGTATTACTCACCAGAAACACAAGACTACCACCTTGATCATTTGATTGGTCTTCACCAATCAAATGAACCCCATTCCTTGCCTTTAAATGTGCTGCTGGCAAGGAGCAGCGACTGATTGATCTGACTGATCCCTGCCACTGCACAGTGTGCTGGAAAGACCTGGTGGCGGAGATGGTCAGAGCAGCTGTCACTGTTAAAGCCACTAGAGAGCGGAGGGGCTATTGGGGCGTGCATGGGAGGCCACGACGCGCGTCACTGCGTGGGCCAGCTCCCGGGACAGATGTAATCTGTTCCTTTGTCATTAGTAAGAGTACAGAATTAAGGGTGGGGGGGCACCCTGAAGGGGAAAAAAAAAGTGTGCTGAAGAAAATGGTAAGGAAGGAAAGTTGGACTCTATAACACTTGCGTTCATAAGGATAAAGTTGTTAAAAAAAAAGAAAAAAAATAGTCCCTTCTCCCCTTGTCTGTCTGCCTGTCATGCACAGGTGGGTGCGCACGGCGAATTCAGTCGGACTGAAAATCGCCCCAGGCGCTCTGATTGACTTATATGGAGAGACTCTTTTTTTCAAATTTTGGACCTTACAATGCATTTCTATGGGCTCAGGAGGGCTTGCCCCAACGTGATTTCGTCGTATGCACTGATGCCTGCTCGGACGAGACGCACAGCGCGCATGTGAGAGAGATGATTCAAAGTTAACGTGAGTGATTTATCGGTGGATTATCAGTATTTTCTGAGTAAGAAGTGTACAAGTATTGCAAATAACAGCATTAGAATAACTCTGGAGTGTTTCCTTGTCGTTCTTTTGCCCAATTTTGGCCGTGTTTTGTCGTTTATTTGCCGGTTTTGCCATATATTTGCTATGTTTTTACCGTCTTTTGCCGTATATTCACCGTTACGTGTACATGTTAACATACACACTAAGACTAAGGATGGGTATGAAAGCAAATTCCAGTTGAGGATCGATAAAAACTCCCTAAAAGAACAATACAAGAGAGCATATTGAGAAATGACAGAGGACAGGGATAAAGGGGGAGGAAGCAGTGCACTACAGAAAAATTGATGTGAGGACAGCAAACTTGGACTCTGTCTTCATCTGAACAGGAACTGCTTCAGGAACTTACTGTCAATAAAAAACACCTGGACATGGTCTAATATAATAAACTAACATGGACACTAAATACTGTTGGCCAACAGAATGTTTGAGTGCATGCTAATATGTTTTTATCATCTCAAAAACATTTGTTCATTTACAATTTTTATAAATAGAAACCTGTTGAAAATTCATATCAGTTTTCTTTTCTTGTAATTACACACTTAGCATTTATTAGATAATCATGCCAAATACTTGCCAGTCTTGTTTACATTTATTTCTTATGAACATAGGATGAATAAAATTAATTAATTAATTAATAAAAATAAAATAAAAAAAGAACATTTCCATGGACATTTAAGACATTTTTTGACAAAGAAAGACCAGGCTGCCTGTTATAATTACATTATTCAAAGAGTTATTTGGGACCACCTAATAAGTAAGTGTGGACTGTGGAACCAAATGTATAGCATTTTAGACATTAACTTGATTTAGCTTTAAAAAAATACTGTACAGTATGTACGTGTTATGTCTGGTGTTGCCATCAACAGGAAAAACAAATCAAACAATGTAATACAACACTGTAAAGTAGGCTATCTGACTTTTAAATTATTAATTTAGCTATTGAAGGGTGATCGTAGCCAGTGCCACATCTGTTGCCCCGAGAAATTTTCCAGGAACCGCCACTGGCTGAAACCTTATTTGAATCATTCTGACCGGGTGCGCCTGCTTGCTGTGGTTGTGTCAGAGGGGCTGATCAGTGGCATTTTTTTTTTTAAGCGATTATGTTTTAATGGGGATGTTTAGGCCACAAGGGCCCATGGAGAAATGCTTCGCACCCCCTGGGCTGGGACCCCTGCTCCGCCCCTGGACATGCATTTATTTTCTCTTTTTTTCTCCTTTTTTTATTCTGAATTTCATGAAATGAGAGAAGCCAGATATATACTCCGTATCAGATGATAAGGCTGTTTATTGTTGACTTGTAAGATGTGCATCAAACTTCCAGCTGCAGTCAGGTTAAGTTTCCACTATGACAAAGGCTTAATTCCGGCATCCAACAAATAATATAGATACAAATGTATATGCTGTTTCGGACGATTACATTAAATAGTTATTGCTTGTTTATTGCATTAAAATTTGCCTTACACTCTGGATACCTGCTTCTGAGGCATTGGTGATGTGTGCGCACATGTGCGCCTGTCACCAAATTACAGCTGTGGAGGGTGCACTTCGCCTGCGCCGAGAATAGACCAGGTTGGAGCTGGTGAGCTTTCAGCGCACCTTCCGCACAGTTTTTTGGCACTAAATTGTCACTGCGCCAACCGGAATCTGTCAGCACCTCCCCCTGGTGCTGCATCACACCCATGTCTGCGCAGCCGGTCTACCAAATTGTCAAACTGGCTGCGCATAGCGGTACACCAGACGAAATTGACACTGCGCGGGATGTGCCAGGCTCTGCGCATCCTGCGCCATGAAATTAGGGCTCTTTGTCTTACCCCTTCCCCTTGGCCCGCAAAACAGAGGGCTAAGGGGAAGGGGTGGAAACACACTTGTGAGAAAGGAGATGCCACTCGATTTCCTCTACGTCATCACCCAGACGCTGACTGTAGGCAGATGTGACAATAGCCATAGCTACATTTGCTAAAGTTAGCCTGTTATGACAAAAAAAATTCAAAATACGTCCAACAATTAAAAACATGATTAATATTTACTTGATGATTTAACAATTACGTATAATAATGTGCGGCCTTTAGTCTCCACTCTGCCTTCTTGTCAGCAGGGACGGTGTATTATGGGAAATTCTCATACCCCGTCCTCTTAAGTGAGGTCACAGTCTGTCTTGAACACACAAAACAAAGGGGTAAGGGAAAAGACTAGGGCTAAGGGGTAGAATTGGGCATGTCCATGGCATTTTGTCACATGCTGGATGCGAAAAGCACCAAAGACAATCAGGTCAATCATTCAATACCTGGTGAGTTTACTATTTCCAGCTGAACATGATCACAGTTTTTGATTGATTAAGTCTATATTCAGCAGAGACAAATGTGATTTTTGTCCCTTTGTCTCTGTTTGGTTTGATACATATGTGAATATACAAATTAGGCCTGCACAATATATCGTTTAAACATCGCCATCGCAATGTACGCATGCGCAATAGTCACATCTGAATGCTATGTGACTATCGCATTTCCCTCATTTATTGGGGAAATGAAAAAAAGCAACTGAAATTGAAACCTATTCTATTTTGTACAGGGATATGGCCTCCTGGATCCCTTTTATATACAGCAATCTTCATCATTCACAGATGAACCCCCTTATCCTGGATTAAACGGTATTATATGAATACAATGGTGTCATTGTGAGTCAACCAAATTCTTCCCTAACAGAGCTGTTCAAGTCATCTGGTGAAAATTCTTCTATTTTTAATATTGCAATATATCGCAAACCCCCCAAAAATCGCAATGTCAGTTTTTTCCAATATCGTGCAGCCCTAATACAAATATATTTGTTCATGTGTAATTGCATGTACAGTATGTGTATCTGTAAATTGAAGAGTTTGTCTTCAGCCTGCTCTATTGTAAAGTGTTGTGAGATAACACTTGTTCAGAACTGGTGCTAAACAAATAAAGATTGATTGTTTTATTTTAAACACAGTGTCCCAACTCTTTTGGAATGTAAGTTTAAATGAAAGCAGAGACGTAACACAAAATTCCCTTTACACATGTTGATCTGGACTATAAAAGTGATTTGTTTTGCTGTGAACTCCATGGGGAGACATCATCAAGTGCAGTTACAGCAGTTTTACCTTGTCCTAATTTTTTGACCCTGGAGGTTGACCTTTGAACTCTCTCACTGACTGTTATTTTTTTCCATCAGTCCCACAGGTAAGAAGTTCAGGAGCAAACCTCAGCTGGCCCGGTACCTCGGAAACACAGTGGATTTAGGATGTTTCGACTTCAGAACGGGAAAGATGATGCCAGGAAAAATGCAGAAGAATAAACAGAGACTCCGACACGACCAGCTCAACCTGGCTAAGGTAATGCTGTCACACCTACAGGGGCGGGGCTTTGGCAGTGCTAGGGCCATGTTTCTGTCCTGACATTATGGGACTAGTGCTGCGTTCACGCCGCAAGCGGCCCAGCTACCAAAATCGCATCGCCCACTGACGTAGCGTTGCACGTCCATAAATACCTCATTTTGGTCAGCGGTGCCGTCGGCCGTCGCTCGGTGTCATCATGTCCGCTTGAGTTTCACCGCGATCATATCATATATCATATAATTGGATGTATAAGGGGACATTATTCCAGCTGTATCCTTTTCACTCACTTGTCAAACACAAAACACTGCAGCCAATGCCCTGCAGCGGCATTATCTGTGAGTTTCCTGCGGTCCGTCTAGGCGGAACTAATGTCCTCACTGACTAATGTTTCCCACACAGACATGGATTGTTACTCTGTAGTCCGGATGGATAACTGTATGTACCGTCACACACGCACACACTGCTGATTGGCTGATGCTGCACAGCCACACATGACATTGCCTGAATAGATCAACTTTTTTTTACTTTGACATCGCGTGACGAGTGAAGTGATCCTCTTGGGGCAAACACATCAAGGGAGGGTTAGCCCCGCCCCATCGCGGCTGTACATTGACTTTGCATGGAGAGTGATCGCAGAGGTAGTACAAGTAGCTTCCGGTGTTTACGCACCTTTACAGAGTGCCCTGCAACAAGATCACAAGTCAGCCTGTCCCAGAGCAAACACTCATTCACGAAAGCAGAGCTTAACCCCACCCAGTGACCCCCCCCCCTTGATAGCGAGGGGGTTGGTTCACATGGATGGGGCGTCGGTGGCGCAGTTAGATAGTGCGCTTGGTCAGTGATGGGGAGGTTGCAGGTTCAAGCCCAGCTCCGGGCGACACATGGCGATGTGTCCTTGGGCAAGACACTTAGCCCCAAGTTGCTCCCACTGCTGCGTCAGTGGCGTATGAAAGGGCGTGAATGTGGTAGAGATACTGATGGATAACTAACATAGAAACTCTGAACACTCAGTGAGTGAATGTGAGTGTGAATGGGTGTGAATGGGTAGGTGTGACCTGCGGTGTAAAGCAGCTTTGAGTATATAAGCTCAAGTCCATTTACCATTTACATGAATGAGATATGGAAGGAACATGCATCACAGGATGTGAGCAGATGTGTTAGAGAGTCCGACTCAGCATGGTCTGATGGGACAAACCATTTCTTTACAGTAAGTCTCCACAGGAGCTTGAGTGTCTGTACAGGCATGCAAGTGAGGTGGTCACCGAATACCAAAAAAATTGCCCTTCCCCAGGGAGCACAGCCACGGGCACCTCTGGGCCAGCAGGGCACCCAAGACTCACCACACGGGCCCTCTGTAGAGCAGCAACCCAAGGCAGCCACCTGCGTCAAGGTCCCCAGAAAGCAAAAGGTCAATGAATCCTGCACCACAGGCCACCAAGGGATGGCCGCCCAGTGACTTCTGAGATTTGTGTTTCTTATTCTAATGTCTCATTTTTAGTCTCTATGCGGATATCTGCAGGCTGTGGTCCTCCAGTCTTCTTGAAAGATGTTGCTTTTATATCTCTCACTTGTTTTGAACCAGCCAGAGCTTGACTGGTCTGCCTGGATCATTTGATTTTGATCATGTTGTAGGCTGTTTGCCCTAATCAGCCTCCATGCATAAAGGGCTTTTTCACTGTGCGGTTCAGCTAAACTAGACTTAGCTTCACTTCACTGTGCTACTTTGGTCTTTCGTTAGGGATTGTAGTACCTGGCACAGTTTTTCATTTCATCTTCAGCAGGGTTACAGGTTAGCTGAGCTGAGGCTGCCATGACCACTGAATAGTCAGAGGTTCACCACTGTGAGTTCTGAGTGGTACCCAACTTCAACTTGAACTTCATCTTTAATATCACCTCAGGGAAATTTGCTTTTCAGGCAGGTAAAAAAAGACATTGATATACAGTCACATCAAGTCATTCACAACAAAAAAACACCCAACACCTCGTTGATGCCTCTGAAATGCTGTGCGATCTCCCAAACTCTTTTCTGCTTTAAATTTTTTGTGGTTTTGCTGCTCATAACTGTCCTTGTTTCAAAATCCCCCACACAGCACATCCTTGATATTAACAGCTTTAACCTGCATTTGAGCTCAAATCACAGAGTCACCTTTAAAAATCATTACTGATGGTTAAAGCTTTCCTTTGCAATGATTAGCTCCACCCACACAGACGAAGTGTGTTTGGAGAGAGAAAGGGTGATGCAGGTCATGATGTGTGTGTTCTTGAGTCTTTGAAGCAGAAACAACCACTGCTCCATCTCCTCCCTCACACTGAGGGAACAATTCTAAACAGTTTGAAAGTTTGAACATCTGCAGCAAGTGTCTTCATCTCACTTCTAAAGCTGGTCCAGAAACCAAACAGCATCCACGGGGAACTGAACAGGCCAGGTTACAGAACACACAAAACAAACAACAAAACCAAATACACGTTTTCAGTCAACAAACTCTGAAACTGAAAATCAGTCTGGAGCTGAAATCTCTGGGCCCAGTCCGAGTGACCTGCAGCTCTAACCTGACATCTGACCTGATCTCTGACCTGACCTCCGACCTGTTAACCTTGAGAACAGTGGCTCTGTGCGTGGATACAGGATTACAGTCAGGATGACTGTGAAGTCAGCTGTTAGCATGTTACCAGCATGTTTAGACGCTCAGTTTTCTGTGCAGAAAAACTTGTACACCTTTACGAGAAAGAACCAATCGCTTGTTTTATACTTTAACCAACCATAAAAAGATGATTACCAGCAGGCTCGCAAGTGCCCCCTTTTGATGCTTTGAGGGTGTCACTTAAAGCCGCACTATGTAGGATTCTGGCTTTCAGCTCTATAGGGGCCTCTCTGGATGTTGAGTATCACATCATCTGTGGAGAAACACGTAAAGAACTCCATCAGCTGTGAATACTTATAACACCTGTGAGTTAAACAGTGAAGGCAGCTGGTTAAAAGTTATGTTGTAATGTTATGTCTGTTTTATTGTGTAATTTCCTCTATCCATGTATATGTTAGATACAAGACTAAGAAGTTAAAAGATCAGAGTCGTGGAAGTCTGAGGAGAAGAATCAGAGATGTGTGAGCTCTGAAGGAGCAGCAGTGTTTTGGCCAGAGAGATCCAACTGAGCAGAGGAGACCTTCTAATGTCTTTCTGTAATGATGTACTGTACTCACAGATTTCAAGTTATGCAACTGATTTTTATTTATACTGATAAAGTTACTTTCACATATTTAAATGCTTAAAAGTGTCGGTTATTGGGAAAATACTGAAAGCCATCTTAAATCAACTAAAAAAAGCTATTTGTCCACAGAAGGCAATTTAAGTCTCCTGAGCAAGTAGGTGCAGGACAATGAATATCAACACTGGAGTATTCATTTGTATATTTTTCATATAAGCACAGATACATGTTTTCATTTAGGCGAATATTCTGAATATTTACTTGCATGATTGAAAAGCAATATTTTCATGTATATGTCTTAGTTTTTGCCATAATGAAAAATAAAGCTTCTTACAGTTGTACGATGATTTAGTGTAAAATATAGAAAAACCCAAATGATAATGAGACAGAATGTAATGCTAAAGTCATACAACAGAGGTAAAGATCAAATGAGCAACTATACTACCTGGCCAAAAAAAAATTACCACCTGGATTTCACTAAGCAAATAGGTACGGGACTCCTGTTGGATAATTACTGCATGCACAATTATCTTTCAGCTGGCGACAAGTTATTGAGCCCTATCTGATGCAATGTGTAGCTTTCTCATTTCTTAAACAACCATGTCGAAATACACATCCTATGGTTGTGTAAAAGGTGTTAGTCTGCTTAAGAAGGGTTAAATCATTGGCATGCATCAAGCAGAGAAAACAGACTGCAGAAGCTATTAAAATTGGGTTAAGAGCCGTCCAACACATTATTAAAAACTGGAAAGATAGTGGGGAACTATCGTCTTTGAGGGAGAAATGTGGTTGGAAAATTTTTTTGAATGACTGTGATTGGCGATCACTTCAACCTTTGGCCAAATGAAATTGAAGAAACACAACAGTAGAACTCAGGGTTATGTTTAATAGTGAAAGTAAGAACATTTCCACACGCACAGTGCAAAGGGAACTCAAGGTATTGGGACTGAACAAATGTGTCGCCTTAAGAAAACCACTAATAAGTAAGGCTAACAGGAAAAAGGCTTCAGTTTGCTTGGGAACATAGAGATTGGACTCTGGAGGAATGGAAGAAGGCCATGTGGTCTGGTGAGTCCAGATTTATCCTGTTCTAGAGTGATGGGCGCATCAGGTTAAGAAGAGTAGGCAGGTGAAGTGATGCCCCCATCATGCCGAGTGCCTACTGTCCAGACCCATGGGGGCTATGATCTGTGACAAATATTGTGCAGAAGCTTATTGAAATAATACACCAGTGAAAGCATGCTGTAATCAAAGCCAAAGGCGGTCCAGCAAAATATTAGAGTATGTGACCAGTTATTGGATGGTGACTTTTTTTTGGCCAGGCAGTGTATAAAAATGCCTGCTCACCATAAACACTAGTCTGATCACCACTACAACAGCTTCACAAAAACTGAATGCTCAATTCAAGTTCTAAAAGTACAAAACCCAAAACCAGTGACGTTGGCACGTTGTGTAAATCATAAATAAAAACAGAAAACAATGATTGCAAATCCCTTTCAACCTTTATTCAATTGAATACACAGCAAAGACAAGATACTTAGCGTTCTAACTGGTAAACTTTGTTATTTTTTGCAAATATTAGCTCATTTGGAATTTGATGCCTGCAACATGTTTCAAAAAAGCTGGCACAAGAGGCAAAAAAGACTGAGAAAGTTGAGGAATGCTCATCAACCACTTATTTGGAACATCCCACAGGTGAACAGGCCAATTGGGAACAGGTGGGTGCCATGATTGGGTATAAAAGTAGCTTCCCTGAAATGCTCAGTCTTTCACAAACAAGGATGGGACGAGGGTCACCACTTTGTGAAGAAATGCGTGAGCAAATTGTCGAACAGTTTAAGAACAACATTTCTCAATGAGGTATTGCAAGGAATTTAGGGATTTCATCATCTACAGTCTGTATTATCATCAAAAGGTTCAGAGAATCTGGAGAAATTACTGCACATAAGCGGCAGGCCGAAAACCAACATTGACTGCCCGTGACCTTCGATCCCTCAGGTGGTACTGCATCAAAAACCGGCATCACTGTGTGAAGGATATCATCACATGGGCTCAGGAACACTTCAGAAAACCACTGTCAGTAACTACAGTTCGTCGCAACATCTGTAAGTGCAAGTTAAAACTCTATTACGCAAAACGAAAGCCATTTATCAACAACACCGAGAAATGCCGCCGGCTTCGCTGGGCCCGAGCTCATCTAAGATGGACTGATGCATAGTGGAAAAGTGTTCTGTGGTCTGTTGAGTCCACGTTTCAAATTGTTTTTGGAAAATGTGGTCGTGTCCTCCGGACCAAAGAGGAAAAGAACCAGCCGGACTGTTATAGGCGCAAAGTTCAAAAGCCAGCATCTGTGATGGTGTGGGGGTGTATTAGTGCCCAAGGCATGGGTAACTTACGCATCTGTGAGGGCACCATTAATGCTGAAAGGTACATACAGGTTTTGGAGCAACATATGTTGCCATCCAAGCAACGTCTTTTTCATGGACGCCCCTGCTTATTTCAGCAAGACAATGCCAAGCCACATTCTGCACGTGTTACAACAGCGTGGCTTCGTAGTAAAAGAGTGCGGGTACTAGACTGGCCTGTCTGTAGTCCAGGCCTGTCCCCCATTGAAAATGTATGGTGCATTATGAAGCGTAAAATACAACAACGGAGACCCTGGACTGTTGAACAACTTAAAGGGCAACTTCGGTATTTTTCAACCTGGGTCCTATTGCCCCAAGTGTATGTGTGTATACGATTGACGGGTACAACTCGTTTTAAAATTGGCTCAGTATCAAGGGAGCGGATGCAGCCGGCAGCCGCGAAGCTAGATAGGGGGCAACTGCATCCCGTATAAGTTTGAGCATTAAAAGTGTTTATTTCGCCACAGACCGGTTGCGATCGCCGGTGCTAGCTCTCTAATTAGCATTGTAAGCATTGCGTTTTCCTTCACGTCCTCTGACCTGTGCGACGTCATCTGTGAGCTTGTTGCCGGAAGAAAACAGAGGAGCCATGCAGCGTGCCGCTCAGAGTGGAGCTGCTTATCCCGGAGGACAGTTGGAAGTTTTACTGCATCAGTATCATGGCTGAATATTTACCAGATTTCGAGAGTGAAGACGAGCCTTTTCATTACGACGGCCACCCGTATTTATTTGAGCCAGAGTATACGGACGAGGAGCTGCTACAAACTCAAGAGCTAACGAGGATAGCAACAGAGGACCAACGAGCAGACGAGGCTGAAGCAGCAGCGGCACGAACGCTCTAGATTTGTCTCTGACACACACATTTACTGTTGCCATAAATCCTCTTCACTTTTTCCTCTCGTCCAGCCAGTACAGACTTGTGGCCTACCGTGTTACAATGCTAATTAGAGAGCTAGCACCGGCGATCACAACCGGTCTGTGGCGAATTATAAACACTTACACAACACATACAATACTTATACGTATTGTATGCATAAAGACATATTAGTTATACTTACTTTATGGATAGTTGACCATTTGGTCCCTGTTGTTTTTGTCGCCTCCTCCAATTTATTTTGGGTACATGAAAAAAGGTGTCCAGCACTGCCCTGTTGATCAGAGGGGGGAGATCCTCTAATGTAGTTACACAGCGACGGGTACTTCCTGTATCATCCCACGACACATCGAGACCACTTAACATTGGGCAACAGGTCCCACTCGTTACAACACAGACATTCTTCCTCTGTGGGCATAGAGTCACAGCAACCACAGGAGCACCACCAGTCCTCAGAAATTGCCATTGCAGCAGCTTCACCCTCGCCTGCTCGTTGGTCCTCTGTTGCTATCCTCGTTAGCTCTTGTATTTGTAGCAGGTCCTCGTACGAATACTCTGGGTCAAATAAATACGGTGGCCGTCAGAATGAAAAGGCTCGTCTTCACTCTCGAAATCTGGTAAATATTCAGCCATGATACCGATGCAGTAAAACTTCCAACTGTCCTCCGGGATAAGCAGCTCCACTCTGAGCGGCACGCTGCATGGCTCCTCTGTTTTCTTCCGGCAACAAGCTCACAGATGACGTCACACAGGTCAGAGGACGTGAAGGAAAACGCAATGCTTACAATGCTAATTAGAGAGCTAGCACCGGCGATCGCAACCGGTCTGTGGCGAAATAAACACTTTTTAATGCTCAAACTTATACGGGATGCAGTTCCCCCCCTATCTAGCTTCGCGGCTGCCGGCTGCATCCGCTCCCTTGATACTGAGCCAATTTTAAAACGAGTTGTACCCGTCAATCGTATACACACATACACTTGGGGCAATAGGACCCAGGTTGAAAAATACCGAAGTTGCCCTTTAAGCTGTACATCAAGCAAGAATGGGAAAGAATTCCACCTGGAAAGCTTCAAAAATTGGTCTCCTCAGTTCCCAAAGGTTTACTGAGTGTGTGACGGTGGTAGTGATGACCCAGAAGCAAGTAGGTGAATTGAGCAATGAAAAGTCTTGATTAAACACCAAGACCAGAAACAGTTCAGAGCGGGGTGCAAACCCGCGACCAGGAGATTTGCAGGCGGGTGCTCTCCCAACTGAGCTAACCCGGAGCTGTTCAGATGATGGTTCCCTCAGCGTTTTCAGGGGAGATGCTGCGGCTTGAGCGGGGCTCACACAGTCTTTACAGGGGTGTAGCCGCGACTTGAGCGGGGCTTCAACCCGCGACAGCAAACTTAGGAGATGAACACTTCTCTGAACACAGTCTTTACAGAGGTGTAGCTGTGACTTGAGCGGGGCTTCAACCCGCGACAGCAAACTTAGGAGATGAACACTTCTCTGATTGCAACACGCAGGAGGAGTCCAAAACTGAGACCCACACAGTTTAAACAGGAAACAGGCTGTGGCTTGAGCGGGGGTCAAACCCGCGACAGCTCGATCCGTAGTCGGACACCTTACCGACTGAGCCACCCAGGAGATGCACTGACAGAAGCTCACACAGTCTTTACAGAAGGAGGTGATGCAGGCTTGACTCACACACAGACGAGCTGAGGCGTTCAGGAACACTCGGAGATGTGATTCAGGCGAACTCACGTTGTCGAAGACAGGCAGGGGGTCGGATACCAGGCGGATGGCACAACGTAGAGCAGACAGGACTCGGCAACAGGAGACGGAAGCAGGATCAGATACCAGACGTGGTTCACAACGTAGAGCAGACAGGACTCGGCAACAGGAGACGGAAGCAGGATCGAAAGCCAGGGATTCAGACAGGCGGGTGAATGCAGGACAGAAGCTAGTCGATACCTTGGAGTCAAGCCGAGGGTCAGGCGTATGAGGCAGAGTCTGAGACGAAACTTGTCGGCAACAGGTGATCAATCCGGGAAACAAGTCTGGACTTCTCAGCATGAGTGCGACGACAGTCTGACAACGACTGAGTGTGGAGCTGGGGCATAAGTAGCTGGCTTGATTGCCAGAGACGAGGTGCAGGTGTGAGCAGCAACACAGGTGAGGTGAGTCTGGACTGATTGGAGTGGAGCAGGGAGTGACAGGCTGCGGATGAGACTGAGGCTGAGGCTGAGATTGTGACAGTGTTGTTAAAAGGAAAGGCGATGTAACACAGTGGTAAAAATGCCCCTGTGCCAACTTTTTTGCAATGTGTTGCTGCCATTAAATTCTAAGTTGATGATTATTTGCAAAAGAAAATAAAGTTTCTCAGTTTTTTTTTAAGTATATTTTTGGGAATTTTGTGCCTTTATTGATAGGAGAAAGACAGTGGATAGGCTTGTGAAAGGGGGAGAGAGAGCAGGGGAAGACACTCTGCAAACTGGTCACAGGCGGGATTCGAACCTGGACCGGCAGAAGCATATACATGGGGTGCTAACCACTACGCCAAACCAGCACCCCGAAAGTTTCTCAGTTTGAACATTAAATATCTTGTCTTTGCAGTGTATCCAATTGAATATAAGTTGAAAAGGATTTGAAAATCATTGTATTCTGTTTTTATTTATGATTTACACAACATGCCAGCTTCACTGGTTTTGGGTTTTGTAGAAAAAATACTTGACTGAATAACTAATGTACATCAGATTATTCTTCAAAAATGTTTTTTTTTTCAAACTGTCAACAAGGAGCAACACAACAAAATCTGAATACGCCACAGAACTCAAAAATTCACAAACCTGACATAATTGAATTCCAAAATGCAATTGATTATGCATTATAGACCTATTGAATTTAATTTTTCTCAGTAAATGAAAAATATTTTTATGGCGCAACCGCGACCCAGTTAAGAGACTGGTGTTGCTTTATGATCTTCCACTTGAACTCCTTCCGAACATTCCTATTGGTAACTAGATGGGCTTCAGTACGTATTTCTGTCCACATATCTGGCTCTAAGTCATTTCAATTCAGCTTCCCATTTCTTTTATATGTAAAGTATTATACTGCCTTATACTTATAAATATTTCATAGAATTTACTGATGACTGTGCTGTTCTCTTCCTTAATTTGAAGTTCTATCAAGAATTCTTCAATTGGACTAGGTCTCACAATTCTTCCCCATTCTTTGTGTTTTGTTAGAAAATCTTTTAATGCAGGTACCTGAAGAAATCTGTATTTGGTAATGTGAATGTATTCCTTAACTGGTTGAATGTTTTTCATTCTCATGTAAGTGGTACATGTTGGTGATTCCATGTTTAGACCATTTTTTTAATTCAGCATCCGGGTGAGATGGTGCAAAGTCTTTTATAAACCCATGGCGATTAATGCAGATATGTGTTTAGGGGGTTGAAAAACCAATCTGATTTTCCTCCAAATTTTTTGTTTTCGTTGACTCTCAGCCTGAGAGTTATCTAGGAAAGGCAGGATATGTGTGGCTGCGAGCAAAGGCTCTGTTCAATTTCAACAACCGTGTGTGAGTAGAGTTTTGCAACCATGGTATCAGGGGTTTAAGCTGTGCAGTCCAAAAATAATATCAGAGATTTGGAAGTTTGAGTCCTCCATCTGTTTTTGATAATTGTAATGTTTTCAATCTAATCCTTGGATGCCTCCTTTGCCATACAAATGCTGAGATTAGTTTGTCTAATTTGTCAAATGTGGATTTTGAGATGTCAATAGGCAACATCGGAAAAGGATAAAGTAGTCTGGATAGAACATTCATATGAATGCTCTCTATTCATCCTGATAGTGAGAGGGGAAGAACTGACCACCTGTCCAGGTACTTACTAATGTTTGAAATCAAGCTTTTGTAATTTACCTCAAACAAATTACCCAATGACAAGGGAATAAAAATCCCCAAGTGTTTAAAGCCAGTCCTAGGCCATCTGAACCAACTCTGTAGTTTCACTGTCCTGGAAATTCTGTTATTTGTGTCTATGGTTATTGTTTTGTTCACGTTTATATCATATACTGAATAATATCCATATTTGGCAATGCAATCTTTGAGATATGGAATTGTTACCAATGGTTCTGTTATATAAAGCAGCACATTGTCTGTGTACAATGAAAGCTTATGCTGTTCATCACTTACTGTAAAGCCCTTTATATTGTCATCGTCTCTAAAAAGTTGTGCCAGTGGTTATATACTACGAGGGAACAGTAGGGGTGATAATGCGCACCCTTGGCGACAACCATGTTCTAGTGCAAATCTTTCACAGCAGCTTGGGGGTTAGAATATAATGTTCGTATCCAGTTTATAAAATTAGGACCAAGTTGTAATCTTTGCAATATCTGAAATATATATTGTCAGGAAACCCTGTCAAATGCCTTTTGAGTGTCAAGAGATATCATTGCTCTCTCTTTAACTACTGGATGGGACAACAGGTTGAAAAATCAGCAGATATTATCTTCATAAAACCTCCCTGTGATGAACTCCGTCTGATCAGAGGGAATAGTTCAGTGATAAATTTATCAGACGTTTGGCTAAAATTATTGTCAGTATGCGCAGATCAGTATTCAAAAGAGATATAGGTCTGTACGTCTCCCATTTGGTAGGATCTTTACCCTCTTCGTGTATCATAACTATTCTGGCCTCTTTCCAAGAGGGAATGGTGAATGGACTTGAGCTTATATAGCGCTTTTCTAGCCTTTTGACTACTCAAAGCTGCTTTACACTGCAGGTCACACTTACCCATTCACTCTCACTTCACTGATGGTTCTGAGTTTCTATGTTAGTTATCCATCAGTATGCCCATTTACACACCACTGATGCAGCAGTGGGAGCAACTTGGGTTAAGTGTCTTGCTCAAGGACACATCGCTATGTGTCGCCTGGAGCTGGGCTTGAACCTGCAACCTCCTGATCACTAACCAAGAGCACTATCCCACTGCGCCACCGATACCCAATAGGGGGGCAATAGATCCAGAATATAAAGCATGATGGTAGGCTTTCAACAATAAAGGGGAGAGACTGCCTCTTTAAAGGTTTTATAAAATTCATTAATATATCCACTTGGTCCAGGGCTTTCGTTTTTTTTTAAATTTATTGATAACTTGTAACATCTCTCCCACAGTAATAGGTTGGTCAAGCTCCTTAGACATAACTTCTGGTAACTCCTTTATTTTAATACCATTAAAAAAAATGCTAAATAATCATCATCAGTGCAGGTTTCTGTTTTACTATATAAAGATTTGTAGAACTCTGCAAAGGACTCGGAAATCTCATCTGGCTTTGTAACTGTTGAAGCAATTATTTTCATATTTTGTATAATGTTGGTTGACTGTTACTTTTTAAGTCCCATCGCCAACAATCCACTTGCTCTATTGCCATGCTCATCATATCTCTGCTTTGTATACCTAAGGTTTCCTTCAATCCTATCAGAAATCAGATCAAGTTCTCTTCTTCAGCTCTTGAGAATATATAATATGGAGTCTGTCATTAGGGCCCGAGCCGAAAGGCCGGATTGGCCAGCGAAGGCCCTATTGTAATCGCTAGGATTATTATTATTCTCCCGCCGCATAACCCCAAATTGCGTGCCTTCAACTTGAGATAAACGCGAACGCACCTAGTCCCAAATGTCAGTCACGGCGACCACTACTGGAATCCAGTGTTTGCACAAAAAAAAGTGCGCCATAGCGCCCACTAGTGGCCTAATGCTATGGCCACACCGGACGCGAATTGGCGAATTTTGACGCATGTAAAGCCTGTAAAGCTTAACGCCCGAAGCTGGACGCTGGACATTTTGACAGGCTGTGGGACGACGCGCGTCCGGGCGCAGGCGCAGTAGAGAGCCAGAGCCAGTTGGACTCAGTGATGACCCGTGCAGGCAAATCCAGCTGGAAACGAATATTTACAGAATTTACCTTCAAAACCTGTCTCCTCAGCGACTTTCACTCAAGCCTGCTCCTTTTGTTCCAGTCTCTGTAGAGGACACACGCCGAGTAGTTTAGCTCCGGATGATAGCAAACAGCGCAGATAAACCTCTCCTCCATCTTTGAGAGGGGTCTGAGCAGGAGCAGGAGCAGGAGGCCGGGGCGTCACACATCATTAAATCAACCCTGTCTCCTCAGCGACTTTCACCCAAGCCTGCTTCCTTTTGTTCCGGTCTCTGTAGAGTATACACGCCGAATAGTATAGCTCCGAATGATAGCAAACAGTGCCGATAAACCTCTCCTCCATCTTTGAGAGGGGCTTGAGCGGGAGCAGGGGGCCGCGGAGCGTCACACGTCATCAAATCAATGACGTCGGGGGGGAATGTCATCGCTGATTGGCTGCCGCGCCGTGAACTGGTGTCGAAAGTTTAATATTTTCAACTCGAGCGTCGAGGCGTTTGGGGCGTCAAAACGCCTCGTCGCTCCAAACGCGCCGCGCCAAACGCGTCCAACGCTCCAGACACGCCGCGCCAAATGCGTCCAACGCGCCGCCCGGGGCGAATTTGCGTCAAGACGCGTGTTTGCATTGACTTTGTATGTAATGTCGACGCGCGTCCAGGCGAATTCGCGTCCGGTGTGGCCGTAGCATTAAACTGCAGCCTCTCCGGCTACTTTCACCAATCAAGCTGAAATTTTTAGGGCATAACTATCATGCCTGGACCTACAAAAAAGTCTCTTACCACCATGGTCAATTCTGAACAAGAAGTTCGCAAATTAGCGTTGAATGTCGCGTTTTGGCAATTTGTAGGGTACGTATTTGAACGAACTCCTCCTAGGTTTTTTATTGGATCAACTCCAGATTTGGATTGTGTATACTTTAAATTTTCAAAAGAATCCCTACACCGAGACGATCACAAATATATAAATAGTCATTTTAAAGGGATATTCCAAAGAGGAAGAACAACAATATACTCATAGAAATTCACAATTTCAGAATTTAGATCCAAAATCGAGCGGACACCGATATAATGTAGCCTGTAGGGCATAGATCGCCGCCCTAAAAACTGCATTAATCGTCCAAAAACTCATGTTTTTCACCAATATTCCATCATGATTCGCGCAATGGACGCCATTGCAGCCTGTGTCTCTCCACACACCGCTGTGTGGCTGAACTAACCTCTGAACTGACGAAGAAGACTGGTACCTCTGGCGCATGCGCAGTACTCTCGAGCGCTATGATCACTTCTTCATTTCTAAGAGCTCCTTATCTGTATACTGTGGCTCCAAACTGTAAGGACACCCATCATATTCAAAGTCCTCCTCCACAACATCTTCATCCCATAGATATTCGGCCCATTTTGCACAAAACTGGAAGAAGAAAGTCGATTTGTAGCTGCCCAGAACAAATGTGCCTGACTGCGCATGCGCGAAGAGCATGTAAACAAACTCGTTGGTTCAGCCACACAGCGCTGTGTGGAGAGACACAGGCTGCAATGGCCGTCCATTCGGCGCGAATCATGATGGAATATTGGTGAAAAACATGAGTTTTTGGACGATTAATGCAATTTTTAGGAGCGGCGATCTATGCCCTACAGGCTACCATTATATCGGTGTCCGCTGCTCGATTTTGGACCTAAATATCTCCCGAAGCACCGTTTGCATCAGGAAAGCCTTCTGGGTGAGTATATTGTTGTTCTTCATTCTAGAAACAATGTAAAAGCTGCAGGAACCGAAGTTATCCTTTAAGGCCCGCATTTAAATGAACTCCTCCCAGGTTTTTTATCGGATCAACTCCAGATTTGGAATATCTATACTAGACACATTGGTGATTAAAAGTTATTTAAAGATTTGTCGTAAGTCCATGGGCGGGGCCAGGAAGGACGCCCAAAGTTGACCATTTTTGGAAAACACGTAAACCTTAATAACTCTCTTGTACAATGTTAGATCTGGACCAAAACATGTACACATGTTCACTGTCCGTGCCTGAGTTAATCTATATGCTTTGTTTCACTCTCAAATATAGCGCCCCCTGCTGGTAACAGGAAGTCTGATGTTTTACTCTATCATTAAAATCTCCTCTGTTTTTCAACATATTTTTTTCAAATATTCTCAGAAAGGGTCTTCACACCTTCATGAAGCATCAGTGTTGAGGTCGTGTCCTCAGGTGAAACGGTGTGGCGATGGCGAAGCCTCAAACTTCACTGATCGCCATGAACCTGGAAATCACTCTAACTCCTTCATTTAAGGTCCAATCTGCTTCAAAATTCACAGGCATGATCAAGGTCCAACTCCTAAAACATCTATAAGCCCAATTCTCTGCTACTGCAATCTCTAGAAATCGCTCTAGAAATTACATCAATTACATACAATATGCATGTTATAAATTATCCAATCTACCCCAAATTCAACAAACATGATCACATTTTGACTCTGCACTTTTTCTTTTTGGTTCCCTGCCAAGAAGGTTATGTTTTTGGGAGAGTTGTTGTCTGTCTGTCCGTCCGTCTGACTGTCCGTCTGTCTGTCCGTCTGTCTGTCAGTCTGTCTGTCAGTCTGTCAGTCTGTGAACAAAATAACTCAAAAAGTAATGGGTGGATTTGGATGAAATTTTCAGGAAATGTTCAGCATGGGAAAAGCAAGAACTGATTCGATTTTGTTGTTGATCCAGATCAGCGTCTGGCCGCCATGGTGAAAAAAGTGATTTTCGTGAACAATTACAGAACTAAAATAGATATCATTATGAATCCAGTTGCCAATGGTATGTTTTCATGGTCAAAGGATCTAAGTATTTACATGAAAAAAAGGTAGGACTAATATTTATGTTACAAATCACAATATGGCTAAGGACTTTTGCGCTGGTGGAGGTTCCAATGCTTCACAACAGCAGCATTTGGCGGAAACAATATGCGGCGAATAGCGGCATGTCCCAACGGGCGTGTGGGGGGCGAGGGCCCGATCATCGCCGCTTGCGGCTTTAATTTCTTATGCTCTAGCTCAAGTGACTTGATTGTATTTTCAAATTCTCATTGTTTTGCTTCCCTTGTCTTTTTCTTTGCAGTAGCTTATGAAATACAGCCTCTAATGTATGACTTGGTGCAGTCCCATAGAATGAGAGAAGATGCGTCGGATAAAGTATTTATATCAAGGTATATCATGAGCTGGGATTTGATGTACTTTACAAATTCTTTATTGTATAATAAGGATGCATATAATTAGGGCCCAAGCCCGAGCCGAAAGGCCGGATCGGCCGGCGAAGGCCCTATTGTAATCGCAAGGTTTATTTTTCTCCCGCAACTTTAACCCCAAATTGCGTGCCTTCAACTTGAGATAAACCGCGAACGCGCCTTTCCCCAAAATTCAGTCCCGGCGAAAAATTTATGAATCCAGTGTTTCCACAAAAAATAATGCGCCATAGCGCCCCCTAGTGGCCTTAAACTGCAGCCCCTCCGGCTACTTTCACCGATCGACCTGAAATTTTTAGGGCATAACTATCATGCCCAGACCTACAAAAAAGTCTCTTACGACCATCGTCAATTCTGAACAGGAATTTCGCAAATTAGCGTTGAAAATTGCATTTTGGCGATTTGCAGGGTACGTATTTGAACGAACTCCTCCTAGGGTTTTTATCGGATCAACTCCAGATTTGGATTGTGTAACTAGACACATTGAGGATGAAAAGTTATTAAAAGATTTTTCGTAGGTCAATGGGCGTGGCCAGAAACCACGCCCAAATTTGGCAAATTTTTCACTAACTCCGATTTGCACAAAATTTTTTGGGCATAACCCCTAGGCCAAGACGTTCGCAAATATATATATATTGTGATAGGGAATTCCGAACAGGAAGTTCGTAAATTAACGTTGAAATTCCGATATTCGCGATTCTAAGGCTCGCATCTGAATGAAGTCCTCCTAGGTTTTTTATCGGATCAATTCCAGATTTGAGTTGTGTATACTAGACACATTGACGATGAAAAGTTATTAAAAGATTTTTTGTAAGTCAATGGGTGTGGCCAGGAAGGACGGCCAAAGTTGACCATTTTTGGAAAACACGTAAAAGTTCCAACTCCTAACACCTAACACGCAAGTTCCAACTAAGTTCCTAACACGTAAGTTCCAACTCCTAACACATCTATAAGCTTAATTCTCTGCTACTGCAATCGCACCAAGCTCTAGAAATTAACATAAACTCATATTTATGTTACAAATCACATTATGGCTAAGGACTTTTGCGCTGGCGGAGGTACCAATGTTTCACAATAGGAGCATTTGGCGGAAGCAATATGCGGCGGAAGCGGCAGGGCCCAACAGGCGCGTGGGGGGCGAGGGCCCGATCATTGCCGCTTGCGGCTTTAATTTCCATTGTTTTGTTGTTGGTCTGTGACTTATAACCCAAGATACCACTGTAGGTACATGGACCGAAATGGTAATTGGGAGTGTAGTGACAACCTGTGTAATTCTGTTTTGTGGGAGAAGAAATAATCAATTCTAAAGTGAGGGTATGTCTTTAAGGGTAGGATGTGAAGTCCCTTGATATGGGGAGTTTGCATCTCCAAACATCTATAATACCTGACTCTAAAGACAGGTGCTTCCCCCATTTTAGCGAGGGGACTTTTAGGAATTGGTTGTCTGTCCATAGGTTTTAACGTAACACAATTAAAGTCCCCTCCCATCAATAAAATACTTGTGCTAAGTCGTAGGACTACATCAAATACTGTTTCAATGAATTAAGGATCATTCTCATTAGAAGCATTCACATTCATCAGAGATACTTGTATCCCATCAGTGGATCCTTTGACCAAGATATAGCTTCCCTCAGAGTCCTTGTGAACAGCGTATTCTGTGAAGTTGACCTGTCTTTGTAACAAAATAGCTACACCTCTTTTCCTGCCTGATCAATGTGACGAGAAAAAGGCTTATGTCCAAGATCTTACAAGTTTGTTGTGCTCAGTGTCTGATAGATGAGTTTCCTGTAATAGAGCAATTTGGCAATTCTCTCTCTTGAATTGGCCCAGGATCTTTTTCCTCTCTGTAGGACTGTGCTAACCCATAACATTAAAGATTATAACCTTGAGTACTCCCATAGTACTAGCTTATGACTTGGAAGTGTCTTAGTAGGTGGGGTGACAATAGACTGGAGGACCCTGTAATAGGTAGAACACCCTGTGGGCTAAAAAGTATGTGTACTTTTACTTAGTTTCAATAAAATAATCTGAAAATTCAGACAATTCATAGTTTGTACAAAGCGAGGTTTTCAGGAAGCTGCATTGTAGTTAACGTTGGGAGTGAGGAAGGAGGAGAGTCGGCATCTCTGCTCCTGCAGCCTTATTTGAAATAGCTGTCCATCAGCTCACAGCAAATTGACAGAAAGCTTTCCACTCAATTTGGACTCAATCTGATGTGACATTTCGAAACAAATCACCCAACTGAAAGAAATCATTTAGCCACATCTCTTACTTTTTTATTTATTGCTTAGCCCTGTAATTGTAAACTAACAAACAAAAAAGTCCTTTAATAAACATGTTCAATCTTTAAAAGCAGAATTAAGATACACTCTAACAGCTTGGGCTGTGAGATGCTTGACTGATTCAGAGGACATAAGGAGATATATGGGCATGTTTTATTAGCTCTCTCTGAAGACTGTTTTAAATGAAGCTGGAGACGCAGAGTAGTTAAATCAGTAGTTTTATTTACTTCTACAGGGTAGTTAAGTCAGAGGTGCAGTCATTTAGACCCTCCTGACAAGACCATGACGTCCACAGCTGCAGGCACTGAGCTCTGATGTTTAAAATTATACCAACATGAACATCCTTCACTACGCAAACATGACCATGTGTGCAGTGCACTGACACAGTTTGTAACTCTGCTGCTGTGGCTGCTCTTCACACATTATTACCTAGTACACACTCAAACACTCACAAACACAAAAATACACAATCATGCACACACACATTCATGCACACACACTTCCTGTTGTTATCTGCAGGGCCTCAGCTGGGAGGTAACCCTTTTGAGCTTAACCATCACACACAGAAACGGACCTATTATCGCTCTCTGTCTTAGCTTTAGGAGGGGGAACCAATCAATGAAGCAGGGAAGGTTAAAGGAAAGGAAATGAAAGAAAGCAGGGACAGAGCAAGTAAAGAAGTAAGTAAGGAGAGAGGGGTCAAAAGAAGAAGAAGTAGAAGGAGACACTAACAAACCTCCGATGCTTCTGATTTTCTCGCTGAACCACTGTGTTATATTTTTAATCTTACTCTAAGTGGCAATAAAATCCCTGATGTCTGGAAAACTGCCTTTGTTATCCCCCTTTTTGAAGGAGGTGATTCCAAAGTTTGAAATAACTACAGACCAATTTCAAAAGTCTGCATTTTGTCTAAGGTGCTCACGACACTGGTCAGTGACCAGGTAAAACATTTCCTGGCTTCAAATTCTCTTCTGTCTCCTTTTCAGTCAGGTCTTCGGAAAAACCACAGCTCTACTACAGCTGCCCTAAAGGTAGTGAATGATATCTTAGAAGCCTTAAATGGTAAATGGACTTGAGCTTATATAGCGCTTTTCTAGTCTTTGACTACTCAACGCTGCTTTACACCGCAGGTCACACTTACCCATTCACTCCCATTCACTCTCACATTCACTCACTGATGGTTCTGAGTTTCTATGTTACTGATCCATCAGTATCTCTAACACATTCACGACCTTTCATGCCCATTTTCACGCCACTGACGCAGCAGTGGGAGCAACTTGAAGTGAAGTGTCTTGCCCAAGGACACATCGCCATGTGCCGCCCAGAGCTGGGCTTGAACCTGCAATCTCCCGATCACTGACCAAGCGCACCACCCAACTGCGCCACCGATGCCCCACTTTGCCTCTGAAGCCTTAGACAGCAAACAGTGTTTCCCTTTGACTTCTCTGAGGCTTTTGACACTGTGGATCACAGTATCCTTTTAGACCGCTTACAGGCTTTTGGGTTCTCTGAGGATGCAATCAGATGGTTTGCAAATTACCTTACTGGCAGAACCAAGGCTGTTCAGTAAGAGGGTGTCACATCTGAGGTACTACAAATACATAAAGGTGTACCTCGAGGTTCAGTTCTGGGACCGCTCTTGTTTATTATTTATATCAACTGCCTTGGTCAGAATGTTCCAAATGTTAATTTTCATTTATATGCTGATGATACTGTTATTTATTGCTGTGCACCTACCCCTGCACTAGCTTTTGTAAATCTTCAGCATAACTACATTATGTCTCAGAATGGCATAAATTATGACAATCTTGTCTATATATCTACAGAATCCCATAATAACATAGAAATCCCTGCAAAACCAAGCCTTAATTCACCAAGTGCCCTTAAATCAAGAAACAGTTTAAGTTTTATTCATGAAAACATCAGGAGTCTACTCAAACAAGAAAAATTGGATCACGTTAAGATTCTAGTCTCTGAGACGGACTCTGATGTTGTGGTTCTGACTGAATCATGGCTGAAGCAGAGTGTCAGTGACTCTGAATTAGCTATAAATAACTACTCTTTATTTAGAATAGATAGGGTACGGAAAGGAGGTGGAGTTGTTGTTTATATTAAATCTTGTTCCTCTGTTTCCTTGCTACATTCCGTGTCTGTACCAAATTGTTTTGAATTTATTGCTGTTGAATTTGCTCTGGCATCAAATGATTGTTTTATCCTAATAGGTGTATACAGGCCTTGTTCAGCTGTCACAAGTGCCATTACTGATCTGGCCGACTTAATCTCTAAATATGTGCATAGAGAGGTTATTGTTATGGGAGATCTTAATTTTGACTGGCTCTCTGACTCCTCAAACAACTTTAAAGATATCTGCTGCAGTCTTAGTCTCTCTCAAATGATCTCTGGACCAACAAGGCCTAATTTAAAACATCCTGAGAAGTCCACACTGATTGACCTCATCCTCTCTAACAGAGATGATAAAATAATTTCCTCAGGTGTTTTTGACCTTGGAGTGAGTGACCACTGTCCTGTTGCCTGTATCAGGAATACTCGTACAAAGAAATTGCCACACAAAATTGTTTTGAAAAGACATCTAAAAAACTTTAATGAACAAGCATTTCTGAATGATTTGTTTTATAGTGATATTCATGCCACATCTCATATACCAGACACAGAGTTGGCCTTGGAATATTTCTCCAAAACTTTTCTTGCTGTTGTAAACAAACATGCACCATTTAAAAAACACAGAGTAAAAAATCGATCAAATCCCTGGTTTACCAGTAATCTCTCAGATTTTTTCATCAAAAGGAACAATGCATGGGTTCTAGTCAGACAGTCTGGGCATCATTCACATTGGCAGTCATTCAGAAAATTAAGAAATAAATGTACAACAATGGTGAAGAAAGCAAAATCAGAATACTTTGTCAACCTAGTTTCTAGCTCTTATTCTAATCCTGCAAAATTCTGGAGAGTGATTAATTCAAATTGAAATAATAATCTTTCCTCCATTCCTAATCAGATCTTTGTAGATGATCAAGTTATCTCTGACCAACAACAAATTAGTCCAGCCTTAAATAAGCACTTTGTTTCCTCTGGTTACCTTCTCCACCAATATCCGAAAAGTCACTCAGATTACGCGTTATTGGATTCCCCATCAGCTCAGCTGTTTAGTATTCATCCAGTCTCCATTAACTCAGTTAGAGATGCTCTGATTGCAATTGACCCCAAAAAATCCACCAGTGAGGATAATTTAGACCCTTTCTTTCTTAAGCTGTCTGCTCCGCTCATCTCAGGTCACATAACAAGCATTTTTAACTCCTCAATTACATCTGGTACTGTTCCTAAGATCTGGAAAATGGCACGTCATACCCCTTCATAAAGGCAGTGACAAGGAAAAACTTAATAACTAAAGACCAATTTCAAAACTGCCTTGCTTAGACAACATCCTTGAGTCATTAATTAATTATCAACTAAAAACTTCTTCTCAAATGCTAATATCCTAAACCCTTTCCAGTCTGGTTTCAGAGCTGGACACAGTACCATTACTGCTGTCACTAAAGTTGTAAATGAAATTACATCAGCACTTGACAAAAAACAACATGGCGTAGCGCTTTTTATTGATTTATCAAAAGCCTTTGATACTGTTGATCATCGCCTATTGCTGCAGAAGCTACAAAATATTGGATTTGATAATAATTCTTGTGATTGGTTTAGGAGCTATTTATCAGACAGATGTCAATCTGTTAAATTTGGAAGCTATTTTTCAGAATTTTTAAGTGTTACCAAAGGTATTCCACAAGGTTCCATACTAGGTCCTGTTTACTATTTATATTAAAGGGCCCATATTATGCAAAAAACACTTTATTAAATCTTTTAGTGAAATTTTTGGGTCTGTGGCTTTCCTCCCAGCCCACAAAATGTGTTATTCAATGACAAAACCTGTGTGTAGTAGTGCTTGTGAGTGTAAAATCCTGACCTTCAACGAGCTGTTTTGAGCTATTTTGAATTTGGGCGGTAGCCGACATCACAGTGGACCCTTTTTGACCAATCAGGAGCAAGTCTGACCTGATTGGTCCACCGGAGCAGACACCCCCACCCCCCTCCCCGCTGCTGGAGAGATTTCTGTGTGAAGAGCAGCCATGATGGTTTTACCGGCAGTGAGTGCCCAAGTTGAAGAGCTACTGCAGTGTCGTTGGCTGTAAAAAGCCACATACTTCCTTGCACAAACTTCCCATCTCAGAAGACCTAAAGACTAAGTGGCTGGAGTTCATCTATCAAGGAAATGTGCCACAAGACTCAGTAAAAACGTGCATGTGTGTGCTAGTCACTTCTCGGCCGACTGCTTTGCAAACTTCGGACAGTACAACAGAGGGCTAGCAAACAGACTGGTCCTTAATCCAGGAGCATTGCCAACCATCCACCAACAAACCTTGGACCCTGGAAATGTGAGTATTTTAAATGTTGTGTGCTGTTATTTTGCTAATTGCTACGAGCTGCTAACAGCAGAGGGAAGAGGAGCAGATGTAAGAGCTTTTCCTCAGTGTCCCCCTGTCTCTGTGTTAGCTTCAGGAGGCTAAGTTTAGCTGTGGTTAGCCTGTTGTTTTAGCCTGTAATGTTACAATAAACGAGCTTCGCTGTTTTCTAACCATGTCGTGCCTTTTCTGGGCCGTAATATTAGTCTCTGTTGTCTATTACTTTGCTGGCTGCTGTGAGATGTACAGCGGTTTGAGTACGAGGCCTGCTGCTCTCACTGAGGCAATGTAATCAATAAATTATCTCAGAAGGTATGAAAACTAATTACGTGTCTAAACTGTGGATGAGGGAAACGATCATTGCAGGCTGTGTCTCTCTGTGTTTTGCAGCACATCATGTAAATATTGATAACAGGGGAAAGTATATTACTACGCTAACGGCTCAAAACAGTGTATCTGTAGATGTGATAACTGGCTTTATTGGCCACAGCATTGTGATCACCAAAGTAGTTTAATGTGATTTAGATGTTTGAATATTCCCACAGTAGTCAAGAGGAGTTTATCAGCTGCAGGATTATATTTATTCCTCATACAGCCCTCCTCTCCCCCTGTCTCTGTATTAGCTTCAGGAGGCTAAGCTTAGCTGCGGTTAGCCTGTTGTTTTTAGCCTGTAATGTTTCTCTGTGTTTTGCAGCAGATCATGTAAATATTGAAAACAACAGGTAAAGAAAATAACTACGGCTCAGATCAGTGTAACTGCAGATGTGATCACTGGGTTTTCTGGCCTCTGTCGTTATCACCAAACTAATTTAATCAGATTTCTGTGAGTTTAAACACTCAGAAATGCCCACAGAATGCTGTCATACGAGCTGTGTGACTGGGAGGATAAGTTAGAATTACTAACACGTCAGTGATTTACGAAAAACGGAGGGAGGCAAATAGGATAGTGATTTAGTTATCCTCCCATTTTATTTACTAACAATATATAGGCGTAGACATTTTATAATGCATCACATAATGTGACATTTGTAAATAAAAAACCCATTAACCCCTGAAAAGCCTGTTGTATCTTATTTGAGACATACTTTTGATACATGTGTCTTATTAAAATGATCAAAAATTATCACAGAAAAACCCCAAATGAATACAGTAAGATAAATAATAAAAATAAGGTCCTCAGCTGAATTATCAGTTGCCAGAAATACCTAATGTATCTAATGAGTAACAAAAACTATATGTAACATCTCATGTCATTTTTTTAGATTTCAGTACAATGTGAAATAAACATTTTATCTACAAAAAAGGTAAAAATGCATGGCTATAATTTGTGTTTTCATACACAAACAGGTTATACATTTTTCTTTCTTGTGTCTATGCTGGTCGACTTCAGGCAACATCTTCTGATGGTGAACTGCTGGTTACAGTCAGCTTCTCAAAATCCAAGGAGGAAGGATGTACAGCAAAGCCAGTGAGAGCAGAACCAGCTTTCCGTAAGTTAAACAAGCCTTTATTAAAAATCAACACATTTAAAAACATTGGCAAATAGGCATAGCATGGAAAGGAAAAGATAAAGGAAACTGGAATAAAAATAATATCAAAATGGAATGGAGAATATATAATCCTTAAAGGAATACTACACCCAAACAACAATTTGGCCTCATTTTCTACTCACCCTCATGCTGAACAACACTGTGGAGTAGTTTTGGAACATCTAGGATGCAGCCGGAGATCAGGGGGTATCCTCGCTGTCCACTGATATTGATATCATGACTTCGGTCAGAGCCCGAACGAACAGTGTCCTTAAAAGTCCACAAAAAGTCGGCAATATTCCTCCATACTGCTCGTGTGCTGTAATCCAAGTGTCCTGAGCGGGTAACGTCCACCATTTACTCGAAACGACATCATTTAGCACATGTTTATAGCCTAAACAGTTCTACTTCGCATTTCTATGATACACTTACGGGTGCCTACGGGAGCCGCGGCTGACCAAACCAAAGGAACGCGCACTCTGCAATAACTAGGAGTGTAGAACAAGAAACAAGAACACAAGAAATCCCACATTCTGCTGACCCCTCTTGTGTCTGTCCACAGCTTCGTCGCTCACAGCAGAATGTGGGATTTCTTGTTCTACGCTCCTAGTTATTGCAGAGTGCGCGTTCCTTTGGTTAGGTCAGCCGTGGCTCCCGTAGGCACCCGTAAGTGTATCATAGAAATGCGAAGTAGTACTGTTTAGGCTATAAACATGTGCTAAATGATGTTGTTTCGAGTAAATGGTGGACGTTACCCGCTCAGGACACTTGGATTACAGCGCCTCGAGCAGTATGGAGGAATATTGCCGACTTTTGTGGACTTTTAAGGACACTGTTTGTTCGGCTCTGACCAAGTCATGATATATCAGTGGACAGCGAGGATTCCCCCAGATCTCCGGCTGCATCCTAGATGTTCCAAAACTACTCCACAGTGTTGTTCAGCATGAGGGTGAGTAGAAAATGAGGCCAAATCGTTGTTTGGGTGTAGTGTTCCTTTAAGGACATTGTGTCAATAACAGACTATGAAAATAGAGTACAACACTGCAGTGAGATGTTTTGGTTTTGGTGCCATTTCTTGTAAACAAAAATTTTTGTGTCTTGCATTTCAGATCATGCAGATGCACTGTTGGACCTTGTCTTTGGGAAGGTTTTCCAGGACCCTGCTCCACACCTGAAGGAGCTGCAGAAAATACCAGACCATATGCTCCTTTTCCAAATACCTGGAAGCGCTGAACCCCTCATACTGGTCTTCTGCATCAGGAGACTCTGCAGTACAACACAGGCAGCATCAGCTGACAAAGGCTCTGGAGGCCAGGTATCTGTAAGGGCTGGGCATGATAAGATTTGGTCAGGACTGAAAGTTACTTTCATAAGTGTTTTTATGTATATATTCATATTTTTGGTTATATGGCTTGTGTTTAAAAATTCCTTTTCTTTTTTTCATGTGTTTTTTTACCTCCTTTGTAAAAATGTAAAAAATGTCTACAGTACAAGCCGGTACATTTGGTGTTTTTATATGTAAAAATATTTTTCACGATAAAAAGTGTACATGAACTGTTTTGTGTGTTTTCAGTTTTCCATATGTTACATGTAATGTTAATAAGTAAATAAGAAAAAAAAATAAGATGGAGGAAACAGCGATGTACTTTTAATCTTTACTATTTGTGTTCAACAGTCATGGAAGCGTAATGTCAAAATACTTATGCATTACTCCTCTTAGATGTACAGGCTCATACTCTGCTCTATAAATATAGAATGCATGTTGTAGTGAAAAACACATTCAAGCATAGAGGTCAGAGTTCAGGATGGTTGGACTGGGAGTTCCTGCAGTTTTCCTCTGACCTAGTTAATTAAAACAGGTAAGTTAGTGACAGTACAGGAAAGGCAATGTACAGACATTTTCACACAATTGCCACAGGAGCGCCTATGTAGGAGGAGAGTGAAAACAGGATGTTCAGTAGAATTTTTGTATAAAGGAAATGTACTAGATAAACAATCATGTCCTGTTATTGTTTAAGAATATACATAGAGCTGTCATAACATACAATAATGCAAGTAATACATAGAGCTGTCATAACATACAATAATGCAAGTAAAGAGGTTTTCAAGACAGCTACTGTGTGGCATATAGAAAAGAAAATAACCTTTTAAAGTAAGGTTCACAGAAAACTGCTGGCTGCTTAGAGTTACAGGTAATAAACGTTCTCAGTAGAAGTACGTTACTGTCACTAAAGGCTATGGCTCTATTAAATGCTATATTCTGATGGGTCAGTCACATTACTAATGTTATTTCTGTAAAACAGACTGTTGCTCTGATCGGCCCTGAAGAGCCCAGACATTATTTACATATCACAACAATAGAGAAGACCCCCTCTCTCTGTCTTATTTCACTATCAGTAGCAACGGCCCGTTCAGTGTTACTTAGGGGCGAAAGTTATTTCGCGTCGGGGCTTTTAGCTAATCCTGTAGTCTCTGTAGTAACCCGCTCACTCTACATTACTCATTACTAGACTCTATTTCACGCCAGTCCAAGCGCTGCATGTCTGCTAACAGCCACACGCTTCACATCGACAACAACAAAAGGAGGAGGAGGGGGGAAGGAATGGCAGAACAACTAATTCGTCTACATATTGGCACTGAAGAAACAAACTTTATACACAGACCACAGAGAAACATCCCAGTTTATCCTCGGTCCTCGACTCTCTCCTGGTTCCTCTTTATATTTGAGTTCTGACTCGGTTAAAACGTGAAGTCCTGCAGCCGTGCTCGTCTCTTACACTGGGCTCCGTCATCATGGTTACGCGCATGCGCGCTGCGCTGACACGGAAGTGCGGGGCAGTTTCAGCGGTGGCTCATTAACATATGGTTACGCCCACAAAATCAGACCTTTCTGAACGGAGGGGCTGTGAGAGCCTGGAAAAAATGCTGCTGTGCTTGTTTTATTGGGTTTTTAGACCAAAGCATGCTACTAAGGCTTCATGAAGACATCAAAGATTCATATTACACAGCAGAAAAGGAGCATAATATGGGATCTTTAATAATGTTGTCAGTTCTTTGTCTGACTGTCATGCTCATCTTTATGCAGATGACACAGTTCTTCATTGTTTTGCAGAAAATATACGATCTGCTTGTAATATGCTGCAGCAATCTTTCAACATATTACAAGACAATTTTTCTGATCTTAACTTAGTCTTGAATGTAGAAAAAACAAAATTGATGGTTTTCTCTAGATCAAGAACAGTTGACAAAAATGATGTGTTAATTATTTTAAAAAATGGAGTAACGATTGAAAGAGTCAGTTCTTACAAATATCTAGGTGTATGGATTGATGATAAAATGACTTTCAATCATCATATTGATGACCTTGTTGGACGGCTGAGACAAGAAGTAGGGTATTTTTATAGAAATAAATTAAACATCCCCAGGTTTTGTAGGAAGAGGATTGTGGAAGCTGTTTTCATGCAGCCCCCTCAACCCTAAAACGGCTTGACCCTGTTTACCATTCTGCATTACGGTTTATCACTGGTGATCCTTTTAACACACACCACTGTGTTTTATATAGTAAGGCTGGCTGGTCCTCTCTACAGATGAGGCGTGATTTTCATTGGCACCTTTTTACTTATAAAGCCCTTTTAGAAAAGTTACCGTCCTACCTTACCGAGCTTCTTCATATTTCTTTTAACAATCAGTGTCATACACACTCCTCTGACAGGCTCCTGTTGCATGCCCCACGAGTAAGGTCTGAACTGGGAAAGACCGCCTTTTCCTATTCTGCTCCTGAGTCCTGGAACAGACTACAGGAGCTACTCAGGATTAATGACCTACCTTTTGGGCTTTTTAGAAATCTTATTTTAAATTTCCATTCTTACGTGTGTAATTGTTTTATTTAAGTGTGACCTATTTCATATTCATCATCACAGGTCTGATGATTTTAATGCCCTTTCTATAAAGTTTGTCTGTTTTATTGTTTTGTGCTCTCCCAATTTCCTCCGTACTTGACTCGACATCATTGTAAATGAGGATGCCCCTCAATGATCTCTCGTGTATAAATTAAGGTTG
The DNA here is from genome assembly GCA_036419115.1 of Scarus forsteni. NCBI lineage: Eukaryota > Metazoa > Chordata > Actinopteri > Labriformes > Labridae > Scarus > Scarus forsteni. The sequence goes on from JAZDUH010000359.1 coordinate 36,247,626, forward strand.
ATTGATTGATTGATTGATTGATTGATTGATTGATTGATCTAGTCCAAGATCAGCTTAGGCAGCTGCAACTCGTTCTCAATGTAGAGAAAACAAAACTCATGTTGTTTTCATCTTCAAGAGCAACAAAGGGAACACTGTCTGAGAAAATTGTTAATATTGACAGTCAACAAATTGAGCTTGTATCTTCTTTTAAGTATTTGGGGTTCTTACTTGATGAAAACTTGTCTTTCAAAGAGCATATACAGCATGCTGCCAGAAAGCTGAAGTTTTTACTTGGCTTTTATTACAGAAACAAGTCCTGTTTCTCTTTAAATGTTAAAAAGAGACTGATTGAGTCCACATTATTACCTCTTTTTGATTATGATGATGTTTTCTACATGAATGCCTCTGTTCAGAGTCTTCAAATATTGGACTGCGTTTACCATGGAGCTCTGAGATTTATCACAAACTCTGGATTTCTGACTCATCACTGCATTTTATACTCTAAAGTCATTGGGACTTCTTTAAGTACACGCCGACTTGGGCACTGGAAAGTGTTCTTCTACAAAGCCATTGTTGGTAAAATTCCTGACTATCTTTCTTCCTTATTAATCTTGAAGGATGGATTACATAACCTGAGATCAATAAGCTATATACAGTTTGTTGTTCCCAGAGTACGAACTGAATTGGGAAAGAAGGCTTTTAGGTTATCTGCACCTTCTGCATGGAATCTTCTACAGACTGAATTTAAGCTGCAGAGCTTGGTGTCTCTGAATATCTTTAAATCTGCAATGAAAGCTCTGGAATACAGAAGTTCTGAATGTCACTGTTTTAACTGATGGCTTTTTATTGTTTTCCTCACTTCTTTGTACTGCATTAAGTCTGTGTGACTGTTGAAACTGTGTTTTGCTGCCATTTTGGTCAGGTCTCCCTTGGAAAAGAGATCTGCTGATCTCAATAGGACTAATCTGGTTAAATAAAGGTTAAATAAAAAAAACAAAAAAACAAAACAAAAAATGATTCATTCCCATCTCTTGCAGGGAGGTAAACCGGACCTGAACACCGCTCTGCCCATCAGACAAACAGCCTCCATCTTTAAACAGCCTGTTACCAAGGTTACAAGTCACCCCGGCAACAAGGTGAAGACAGACCTGCAGAGAGGGTCAGACCAGCCCCGACAGGTGAGCAGGGTCACCAAACTCACATTTACCACCAGGTGTCTCCATGGTTACTGCCTGTGGGTGAGGACAGGCTGTAGCAGTTAATAGGGGAGAGCTGGCATCATAGAGACTGCAGCCACAAGAGGGTGCTGCAGCCTCATGTGAGGAAAACTGAGTTCAAGCATAAGGGAGAAGATTAACTAAGAATATAAAACAGTCAATAGTGAGGAAATAAAGGAAGATGAATCAGAATGGAGGAAAATGAACTGAACTTCCATCAAATTATCATGAATTTTAGAGTAGTGTAAGAGCAGTTATTAAACAAAAAATATTCAGGAACCTTCAGTTTTGTTCTCTAAACCTGCATCAATAGTCTGTAATAGTCTGTGCTGCACACTTTATTTCAACAGAGACAAGCAGTGGGATGAATATGAAGTTGCCTTTGTGACTCAGATAGGTCATAACATATCACCACGAGGGATGTCCTGGCCAGCCTTTAGTGGCTGATACTGATCATGTTAAGTGTTTTATATCACAATTTGTTTGGACAACAGAGAGAGACAAAATTTCCTCAAGGCCCTGGACACCAAAACAGGTAGTTTTAATCACTCTGGTTACAAGGGGAGAGGTTGGAAATGGTTGTGGCTACAGTGGACGAGTTTAATGTCATAATTTTTAGGGATCAGTTTAGATAAAAACAGGCTAACGAGTATACCCACAAGTACAAGATCCCATACCATATGAGGCACTCCGACTTCCTGAAGTCGAGCTGTGACAATTCTGGCATGATGTGGTGGAGCATTTGCATCCATGAACAAAAAGTTGGGGGTGTGCTGGTGGAATTGGGGGATGATTGGGTTCTATGATGTCTTTGAGGTAAGAACATGCTGTGACTGAACCATCTACAACCACCAAATCTGTTTTGCACTGACTGATGATGCCTGCCCAGACTGTTGCACCTCCTCCACCAAAGTGAACCCTGGTGACCATGCTGACCATGGCGTATCACTCACCTGGCCTTCTCCAGTAACACTGACAACCATCATTTCTGTGCAAGGTGATCCGACACTCATCAGTGAATAGATAGTAAACCACTGCTGCACTGTCCAGGTCACATGGTCTTGTACCCACTGCAGACGGTCCTGGTGGTGTCTTGGTATCAGTGGAGTCACCTGCAACGCTCGTCTGGAATTCAAGCCAAAGTAGTACAGTCCATTGTGAATGGTTTTTCTGGAGACCCTAGTACCCCTCACTTCTCTTAGGCAGGCCTGTAGCTGTGTGGCAGCTGCATAACGATGTCTGAGTGCATTGAATTTTAGGAACTGGTCATCATTGCGGTCCATCACTCGTGAGGCTCCACTCCTGAGTCCGTCACAAACACTGCCACACAAACACTGCCAGTAGTCCTTTGTCTTGCTGCAGGTCTGCTGATGACACTTGGGGCCTTTGTCCAAACCGGCCCCTACACACTCCCCCTCCGTAATGGAGTGCACTCTGTCACGGAGTCACACACGCAGCTGAATGAAGTTCACTTTATCAAGGTGAAGGGTAGGACTACAGCAGTAAGCTTTGGGATAAACTTCCCTCCCTCAGGTGTAAACAGGAAGTGTATGTTGCTATGGTTTGAAGCGGCATCTTGCATGAGCAGCAATTCTTGCATTGATCCAGCAATGACTGAAACATAAGCAGATGAGATCTTCCAGAAGGCGCAGAGGTTTAAGACGTCTTTTACATTTGATTACGCAGCAGTGGAATGTGAGCCTCTGTACTTTTGTTGCACACATTCTGTAAAAACTCTCTGGATATTGATTTTATTTATCTTTATTAAATTATATGAGATTGAATTTAAAAAATCGTCCTTCAATGCATAATTTAATGTAAGGTCAATCTTTTTGAAGTTTCCCGACATATTTTAAACCCTGGCATAATAATGTTTATTATTAATATTTTTAGACTGAACTTGAACCCTGATGGTATGTTATGTTTTAATTTTTTATATGTTTTAATGTCAGAGAAGCAAAAAGCAGCTAGGATTTTTTTTCCTTTACTTTGAGTTTATGAAAAAAAATCCTAAGTACAGGGAGGGCGCTATGGAGCCTACGGGAGAGTAGACGTGTTCCCTCACCGCTCCGAGAGAATGTGACTAAACTACTTTTTAGGGGTACGATTTCCCATATTAGCGGCCTCATATGCCTTCTAACCAACTTCAGACTCTTTCTGGCTGAATGATCCTACGTCCAAGCTGACCACAATGTCAAACTCCTGTCAAAAAGAATCCATGAGAGCAGGCCGCAAAGTACCGTAGCCAAGTGACCCGGCTTCCCCGAGGTCGGGGGACGCTAATGAAGTTAACACCCTCGATGCTACGCTGCTAGAGTCCATGATTGACTCTCTGAGGAGCGACATATTTGAGAAGATTGACGGTCTGTCTACTAGCCTCCGAGCTGAAATTTCCTCTGTCAGGCAAGAACTAAAGAACTCTGTTGAACCACTTCAGCGTGCAGTTGATGCTCAAGAGGAGACGGAGCTGGAGCGAGCAGCTACCGAACACAATACTAGGATAAGTGAGCTGGAGGCTATCATTAGCACACTAACCAAACAAGCTGCTCGTCTTGAAGATAAGTGCGAGGACCTTGAGGGTAGATCCAGAAGGAACAATATTAGAGTGCTTGGTGTTCCGGAGGGTATGGAGGGACCCCGGCCCACTGATTTCATCGCTCAGTTACTACAGGACCTGCTTGGACTGAACGAGAAACCTCTACTTGACCGTGCCCATCGATCAATCCGGGATAAACCCAAGGAGGGGAGCCCACCTCGGCCCTTCGTTGTGAGGATTCACTTCTTTCACATTCGGAATATGATTCTACAGCGGGCCAGTGAGACCTCTCCACTTCTCTACAAGGGCAAGAGGGTCTCTGTGTTTCCTGATTACACATCATCCGTTGCCAAGAAACGAGCTGCGTTCAGCACGGTGAAACGTAATCTACGCTCCTACCCAGATGTGAAGTTCGGTCTTCTCTACCCAACGGTGCTGAAAGTCACCATGCCTGATGGATCGACACGCAGGTTTGAGGACCCTATCGCTGCCACTGACTTTGTTAACAAACACTGCAAGTAGATTACCCGTTCAGTCCCAATGTTTGACAGATGTGGGATGATCATGCTGTGGTTTATTCCTCAGCGAGATTTTTGCCAGAGTATGAGCCGCTTTTCCCAGATGCCTTATCATATCCACCTGATTAGGTTGTAAAGTTGTTCCAGATGCTCAGATAATTGAGTCAATGTTAAGTTACACTCTATTAAGTATTTTCTTTATTCCTCCAGGTTTATCTTTCAACCAAATATATATGTACACTTTCATAGACCTGGCATATAACTTAATTTAATTTTGTATTTCGTATATTATTATTTTATATTACTTACTCTCATTTTTTCTTTTTTTAAACATTTCTTTTTTTGGATGATTATTGTTCCTTTTACCTGTATTCAGGGGATTGTACAATCTACATTTGTTTTCTTTTTCGTAAGTCACATTCTATCTCAGGTAACACGGTTAAGTTCTTGTCAGTGTTGCCATGGAGGTTTTTTGGTGTATTTGAACTTTTTGAGGGTTTTGCATCCATCACAGTTGGGGAGATGGTTTTGCTGGGGTGGGATGGGGGAAGATATGCTTGTTTTTTGTTGTATTTGTCTTTTTTTTATTTTCCGGTTTACAGTTTTGTTGGTCTATGTAATCCTTTAACTTGCTGTGTGGTCAGTCCGCCGATCAATGTCTACACCACTGATACTTCTGTAACTTCATCTATAAATCTTGTATGGTACAATCTAGTTTAATACTACACCCTGATAGCAACGTGATTAAGTTCGCTAGTTGGAACTGCAAAGGATTAAACTCCCCTGCTAAACGCAGCAAGGTTCTACATCACCTTCAGCGGCTGAAAGCCCAAGTAATGCCTCGGGTTCCCCCAGGAAGAGCTGGACAAAGTGGCAAAGGAGGGGACGTTTGGGCTTCCCTGCTTATCCTGCTGCCATGGACAGGCAGAAGATAAAGGATAAGCATAAGATAATGGATGAATTATTGCCAATAGTGGTTTATGTCTTCCCCAACAAGCCTCCACTTTACTAAAATTGACCTCTCTCTCTCTTGGTGACATTCTGTTTGTGTATGGAACAAATGAAAAGCAAGAGACAAAAAACTTTACAGTTTAAAAAAAATGAAACTGTTGATTTACAGAGGAGGTGAATCATTATGGTATATCTTTACATTCTGCCAACTCATTTAGGCAATTCTGCTGATACTGATATTGTTACAGTGAAATTATACATCCCTGCTTTTATCCTGTTGGTCTAAGTGTGAATTTCAAAACAGACTTCAGCACTGAAGTCTTTTTTTTTAATTTAAGGTCTCAAAAGGTTTTGGCGATTCTGCTGCCGTGGGCGGTGTTTTTTTTTAACATCCTATCTGTTTAAACACTAGTGAGTGATTGCAGACATAAGTCTGGCACAAGTGTTTTTAATTATTATTAGCTGATGATTGATCTCATTTCACATTGAGGGCTCTAATTTCCTAGACCAGGCGCGGCGCACCTGCCATGCGCCCTGCCTTTGCCATGCCAACAGGGTGTGTCCAGGACAGTTTACAATTTTTGTGCGGGGCACAGTCTGGCCAGGCGCACCTCAAGTCTCCTTCCCTCCCACTGACGCAGGGGAGGAGAGAAGGCATGAGTGGGTTTTACACAGCCAAGTGTAATCTTCACCAATCAAATGAATGCCTCTCAGCGACTGATTGGTTTGACTGATACCAACCACGTGGCCACGGTGTGCCAGAAAGACTAGGTGGTGGAGATGGTCAGAGTGGCTTTCACTTTTACAGCAACTGGGAGAGCGTATTTGCCATCAAGGTTTGCTTCAGAGGGCACAATGCGTAACACTGTGTGGACCACCTCGCGGGACAGATGTAATCTGTTCTGTGTCAGGATTAGGAGGACAAAATTAAGTGACAGTTACATTTAAACACAGCAGCAGGCAAATCCATTAATCAGTCTAGGGATCCACCTGCATTCCTGGTCGGTCATCACCAGATGGCAGAACCTTTGGTGATATATTCTCTACAGGTATCTCCTCCTCATCCTCCTTGAAATAATGTACTCCATCTTATTAAATCACTTTAAGAATAAAGATTAACACAGAGGGCCCTAATTTCGTGGCGCAGCGCAGGGTGTGCAGAGCCGGCGCACTCCGCGCAGTGTTAATTTTGTCCTGCATGCCGCTGTGCGCTGCCAATTTGCCAATTTGGTAGACTGTCTGTGCAGAGATGGGTGTGATGGCGCACCAGGGGGAGGTGCCGACAGATACATATTGGCGCAGTTACAACTTCGTGCCAAAAAACTGTGCGGAACGTGCGCTGAGAGCTTGCCAGCTCCAACTTGGTCTATTCTCAGCGCAGGCGGACACACCCTCTGCAGCTGTAATTTATGACAGGTGCACACACATCACCAAACCCAAGACACCAAGAGGCAGGTTTCTAGAGTGTTAGGCACATTTTAATGCAATAAACAATCACAGCAATCAATATTTAATGTAACTGTCTGAACCAGCATATACATTTGTATCTATATTAATTGTCCCATCACATCTGATGTCGGATTAAAGCCGTTTGTCATAATGGAAACTTAACCTGACGGCAGCTGGAAGTTTGATGCACATCTTACAAGTCAACAATAGACAGCCTTAACATCCGATACTGAGTAAAAATCTGGCTTCTCTCTTTTCATGAAATTCAAATGTATGTCACTAAGGATTTACCATATTCCTCTGTTTTAGTCTTTATCCTTAACATGATCTAAAAAGATGGAGTACATTATTGCAAGGGGGCTGAGGCGGAGACACCGGGAGAATATACAGCATATCACCAAAGGCTCTGCTGTTTGGCGATGACAAACCAGGAATGCAGGTGGATCACAATCATGATGAATGGAGCTGCTGTGTAACGGTCTCTTAATTTTTTACTCCTATAAATGACAAGGGAACAGATTGACGTGCTTCGTGGCCTCCGATGCGCGCCCCGATGATCAGTCCGTTCTCCCAGATGCTGAAGGGACACCTGTCGCTGTTCTGCTGTTGGCTGTGAACAGCCTCATATATCTTCACTTATGGGCTACCAGCCTCGGAGGACCAAAGGGCCCAGTGGATTAATTTTATTTTTGAAGGGAATGAGCAGCTACAGTCGACTAAGACCTGTATGTGTGTGCCAGTCACTTCACGGCCAACTGCTTCTTCAACTTCAGTCAGTTCAACACAGGACTGGACACCAGACTTTTCCTGAATCCAGACTCAGCACCAACTGTTTGCCACCAAACCTCGGACCATGGAAATGTGAGTATTTAAATGCTGTGTGCTGTTATTTTGCTAAGTGCTACTAGCTAATGCGAACAGCAGAGGGAAGTGGAGCAGATGTAAGAGCTCAAGATTTTCCTCAGTGTTAAAGTTTTTCTGAAAGCACAAAGTGAAAACTAAGATGTATAAATATTCCTACATTAGTCAAGCGGAGTTTAACAGCTGGAGGAATATATTTTTTCCTCATACAGCCTCTCCTCTCCCTCCTGTTCCTGCGTTAGCTTTAGGAGTTTAGCTGCGGTTGGCCTGTTGTTTCAGCCTGTAATATTTGAGATAAACAAACTTTGCTGTTTCCTAACCATGAAGACTTTACATTAGTGTTTGTTCAGGACAGTAATGTGAAGTTCCTTATGTGTGTTATGGTGCTGGCAGCCATTAAATGTATATAGAACTGAGTATGAGGCAAACTGCTCTGCCCTCACTGAAACAATGTAACTGGTAAATTATCTCAGATGGTTTCAAAACTCATTTTTGTGTCAAAGCCGTAAATGAGGGAAACGATCAGTAAAGGCTGAGTTTCTTTGTGTTTTGCAGCAGATCATGTAAACATCAGTACTATCAACAGGGGAAACTATATAACATGTAACACTAAGGTTAATTTCATCAGACTTTTGTAAGTTTAAGCACTTATAAATGTCCCCCGGCTGCTGTAATACGAGCTGTGTGACTGGGAGAAAAGTGTAGCTGTGAGGAAAAGTTACAATTACAATTACTAACACTACAGCATGTCAGTAATTTAGGAGGAACTAAGGGAGGCATTAAAATAAGATCTGTGAGATGATTATCCTCCAGATTTGGTTATGTATCACTTAATGAGACATATATCAGTGAAAACACATCAACCCCTGAAAGCCTGTTGTATCCTATATGTACATAATTTTATGATGCCTCTGTCTGATCAATCTGATAAACAGATATCTTAAAAAAACCCAAATGAACAAAGTCAGATAAATGATAAAAATAGAGGTCCTCAAGTGAATTATCAGTTGCCAGAAACACCTAATGTATCCTATGAGATACAAAAAGTATATATTACATTTCATAAAAATGTTTATTTATTTTTTGGGATTTCAGTACAAAGTGAAATAAACATTTCAGCTCCAAAAATGGTAAAAATTTTTGGCTATAATTTGTGTTTTCATGCTTTAACATGTTAAACATTTTTCTTTCTTGTGTCTATGCTGGTTGACTTCAGGAAACATACTCTGATGATGAACTGCTGGTTAAAGTCAACTTCCTAAAATCAGAGAAGGGAGACTGCACAGCAAAGCCAATGAAAACAGAGCCAACTTAATGTATGTTAAACAAGCCTTTATCAAAAATCCGCGAATTTAAAAACATTGGCAAATAGGCATAACATGAAAGAAAATATAAAGAAATTAATTAAATTAAAAACGCTTTTAAAATGACATTGAGAATATGTATAATTAATGAGAATATGTATAATTAATGAGATAATTGTGTATACAAAAGATGAAATAAATTGTACAATGCTACAGTGAGGGGTTTCGATTTTAGTGCCATTCCTTTTTTATAAACATACATTTTTGTGTCTTGCATTTCAGATCATGCAGATGCACTGTTGGACCTTGTCTTTGAGAAAGTTTTCCAGGACCCTGCTCCACACCTGAAGGAGCTGCAGGAACACCAGATCCAGAAGACCTTTCTGCTCAGTGTGACAGACCTGACAAGGTGGATGTGATAGCCAAGGATGTGGTTGTCAAGGTTCAACCAAGGAAGCTCTGGACCCCCCCCCCCCCACCCCCACCCCATTCTGGTCTTCTGCATCAGAGAACTCTGCTCTTATCCACAACACCACGCAAGCAGGCAGCACCACTCTGATTCTTCAGCCCAGAAACACCAAAACACCAGCTCACAAAGGTTCTGTGGGCCAGGTATCTGTAACAGCCAGAAATGATGAGTAGATTTTGTCAGCACTAAAGGGTTACTTTCATAGGTGTTTTTATGTATATATTTTATTTGTTTGTATTTTTATCATTATGGTTTTATGTTTTCGGTTTAAAAAATTCCATTACTTTTTAAATTTCTGTTTTACCTCCTTTATGTAAAAATGTCTACAGTACCAGCCGGTACATTTGGTGTTTTTATATGTAAAAATATTTTTCACAATAAAAAGTCTACATGAACTGTTTTGTGTGTTTTCATTTTCATATGTTACATGTTATGTTAATAAGCAAAGAACAAAAAAAGATAAACTGTAAAAAATGTAAGATGGAGGAAACACTGATGTAATTTTAATCCTTAATAATTTGAGAGTTTATGTCAAAATACTTCTGCATTATTCCTCTTAGATGTAAAGGTTCATAGTCTGCTCTATAAATATAGAATACATTTTGCAGTGGAAAAACACATTTAAGCAAAGAAGTCCAAATCCAGGATGGTGGGTCTAGGAGTTCCTGTGGTCTTCCTCTGACTTAGTTAATTAAAACAGGTAAGTGGGTGACATAGTACAGGCAAGGTACTGTACAAAATTGTTATTTAGGTATTTTCACAATACCTTTAATATCTCCATGCAAAAGACATTTTCAGGCTCTCGACATTTTTGAACAATTGTCACAGGTGCACCTATGAAGGAGAAGAGTAAACCCAGGATGTTCAGTAGAATTTTTATACAAAGGAAATGTGCTCGAAAGGCAATCATGATGTCTTGTTTTGTTTAAGACTATATAATGCTAATATACAAAGGGCTGTGTAATAATAATATACAATACTGCAAGCAAAGAGGTGTTTAAGACAGCTACTGTGTGACATATATAAAAGATAAGGTTCACAGAAAACTGCTGGCTACTTAGAATTACAGGTTATGACAAACATTTAGGCAAAAGGCTATGGCTCTTTTAAATGCTGTATTCTGGTGGGTCAGTCACATAACTGTAAAATAACTGTTATTTCTGTAAAACAACCTGTTACTCTGATCGGCCCTGAAGAACCCAGGCAGTATTTAAATTTGACAACAACAAAGAAGTCCCCCTCCCTCTGTCTTATTTCACTATCAGTAGCAACAGCCCAAAAGTGTTAATTATAAATAAAAGTTAATTCTTGTTGGAATTTACATCTCTGTATTAACCTGCTCACTCTACCAATCCCTTTCTAAACACTATTTCATGCCAGTCTAAGTTTTGGTAAGCACTGCAAGACTATAAACTATACAGTCGAGGAGCTACATGCTTCACAGCTGCAACAACAAATGGAGGGGGAGGAGGAGCATTACTTCAGTACAACTTTAATTCATCTACATTTTAGCATTGAAATAACAAACTTTATATACTGACCACTGAGAAACATCCGGTTTAACCTTGGTCCTCGACTCTCCCCTGGTTCCTCTTCATATTCGGGGTCTGACTCTGTCTCTTGCAGCCATTTCGCTCAGGGCTCAGTCGTCATGGTTACGCGGCGCTGTCCCCGCCTCACAGAAGAGTGGGGCGGTATCAGCAGCAGCTCATTGACGTAATAAGGTCACGCCCACTAAATCAGACCTTTCTGAATGAAGGGGCTATGAGAGCCTGGAAACAGTGCTGCTGTGCTTGGTTTATCAGCTTTTTGGACCAAAACATGTTACCAACCTTTCATGAAGACATCAAGGTGCAGAAAAGGGCATAATATATGACCTTTAAAATCCCATTACAAAATAAAAAAAAACAATAATCAAAAGAGTGCAGATAAGATCCTTTTAGTCATATGCACAGTTAAATAGAGCTGTTTTGAGTCAGCTAGTCTGTTTATGCATCAACTGTTTATAACCCATCCATCCAGTCACCCATCCATCCATCAACATTCATTATCCATCCATTGATCAATCCATCCAAATATTTGACTACTGCTGTGATTGTGGTTTTCCTGTTAAAAAGTTAGTTAATAAGGTAATAAGACAAATACTAAAGGGTTGCAGCCTGTAAGAGCCATTATTCTGCTTGTTATCAAACTCAAAATGTAGACCAAATATTGAATAAATATGAACTCTTTTTTTTATAATTAAGAAAGTGTTAAATTTAAACAATTTTTTGCATCTATTCAGTCATATTTAGAAAGCTGAGCATCAGTGACAGTGGTTGTCATTCACGCTCTGTCTGCTCTATTGTAGGATGGCCTATGCATCACACAGATTGAAAATTTTCATAAGCCTCTATGGCTTTTGGCCTTTAAAGGGGACAGTGAAGGAAATCAGGAAGAAAGGTGTGGTGGGTGGAAAGGGAAAAACCATACAGGTAAGGAGTGTCAGGTCAGACTGAACTTGAGGAAGCGTTTCCTACAGACGGAAGACTGATAAATTCTGATGAAGTCAGAGTGATGTCAGCTGTTTGATCTCAAGGCTGCCAGACATGAAGTGACACTGCTGAGGCTTGTACTCATAGCAGTTGTGCCCTCGACCCTGCATTACCTTAAAAACAAAAACATTTAGCAGAATAAAACATCTCCAAATAAAAGTGCTTGTTCTTAACCCTTTAAGGTCCAAGACCGTAGATGATAGCCAGAAAATTCTATTTTTTTGGAGATTGAATGAATATTTCACTTTTTGTTAAAATCCTACAAAAATCAGAATGTCCATAAAATTCTACATATAGATTTTTCATATCTCATTTGATACATTAGGTGTTTTTGGCAACTGAAAATCCATTTGAGGACATTTTTTATCATTTATCTGATTTTATTCTGATGTTTTTTTGTCATTTGATGATCAAATTGAGTAGATAGAGGTATTATAAAAGTATGTATCAAATATGATACATTTGGCATTATAGAGTTAAAGTGTTTTACTGAACTGAAATTTATATTTCAAACTCAAATATCTCAAGTTAAACAAAATATTTCAAAATAATTAAAGCTAGTGTTTAAGGTGCTATACTGAGCTGAAAAATGAAATAAATATCCATATTTTAACAACCAACAACATAACATTTAGCTGGATGGTCTTATTCTCTAATAAATTTGAACCTAGAATAAGACTTCACACATTATAGTCAATATTTACAAAACTGAAGCTAAGATTAATAATAAAAAACAATTTTCAAACTAATTTATGAAAACGACTTTAAGGGCAGAACATTTCTGACTTTTTTAAATTTTTTTTTTTTTTTCTTTTTTGGGCTTTTTTTATTTACAGCTTAATGAACAGTCGGGGGCTGTCAGTCAGATCATTTGTCCTCAGTCGACGTGAACACTCATCTCTGTGCATGTGTGATTAAACTCCCCTTTAACAGGAGAAAGGACTGTGCAGATATAGATCAGGGCTCTTGATTAACTTTTTGAGTTGGTTGCAATGGTGCACCTAAAAATTTTTTTAAGGTGCACCAGCACAAAAATTAGGTGCATCCAAATTTTTCAGTGTCGCCTTTAATGCTATAAGGTCACCATTTTATCACTGTCCATAACTTTAATATCATGTAAATGCTTTTTAAACAAGAATAAGATGCTTGTCTTTATTTGAAGCAAAAATATACATTTGGAGAAAAACAGAGCGTTTAAAGTGCTTCACTGAATAAAATCTACAAATTCAAGCTAAAACATTAAGCAGAATAAAACATCTCCAAATAAAAGTGCTTGAAGTGCTTTACTGAACTGAAATTTACTATTTCAAACATCTCAAGTTAAATAAAATATTTCAAAATATTAAGAGCTAATGTGCTATACTGAACTGAAAATGAAATAAATATTCATATTTTAACAACCAACAACATAACATTTAACTGGATGGACTTACTCTCCATTAAATTTGAACCTAGAATAAGACTTCACACACTAGAGTCAATATTTACAAAACTGAAACTAAGGTAAATAATAAAAAACAGTTCTCAAAATAATTTATGAAAACGACTTTAAGGGTAGATCATTTCTGACTTTTTATCTTTATTTTTTTCTCTTGTTTCAGCTTTTTTTTTTTTTTTTTTTACAGCCCAGTTTAATGTTCAGTCGGGTGCTGTCAAGTCATTTGTCCTCGGTGAGTGTGAGCACTCACCTCTGTGCCTGTGTGACAAAGTAACTTTCCCCTTAACAGGAGAAAGGACTGAACAAATATAGATATTATATGAAACTTTACTTTGTTTTACTTGTAATTTTATTTAATTATGAATTATCTGACAGTCTCTTAGACGTATTCGGCAGCGCTCCGCTCGGTCTTCGGCTTTATCGATCCCTGCTGTAACCTGACACCACAGAGTCTGGGCTCTTTTGCATACTGACAGCTGATTGGATGATTACTGAGGGCTGTGTGTGCGTGTGTGCGTACGTACGTACGTGCATGCGTGCGTGCGTGTGTGTGCTGGGGCTGCTGTAAACGGAGACACAGGAGGAGAAGGAGGCGATGTGTTTTGTCAGTTTTAGGCAGATTTTCCGCCACCGCCGTCACTTTTGTCAACATTAATAGGCTATATTACGTTTGTAAGTATATCGAGATGTGCTCTCTCAACTTGTAAATTTTAGATTTGAGAGAGGGAGATGAGGGACTTGTTTTCGGGAGGGTGCACCGGTGCGACCAACAAATAATGTTAGGCGCACTCTTACAAATTTTGGTCGCATATGCGACCAAAATGGTCGCACTTGAGAGCCCTGCCATTAGTCCATCGTTTACCCTTTGTTCATGTGTCCACCATTTCATCCAGCAATTCAAACACCATCCATATTTATAACATCTCTGCTCTGATGACTCTAGCAGAGAAGATCAGAGATCCATGAAAGTCAAATGAAGCTACACCGACCGCTCAGTCTTGAGCTGATGTTTATGTGTGTGTGTGTGTGTGTGGGTGTGTGTGCAGCTCTTCTGGGAGAGGAGGTTGAAAGGTCTCCATTCATCAGACACCACAGAGGAAATCCTGAGGTCCATGAATATGCCTAAAGGCCTGCAGAGTAAGTCTTAATCTTAACGTTAAACACACTTTGGCATCCGCATCTCCCGTCTTGACCTTTGACCCCTCTGTCTTCAGGTGTAGGTCCAGACTCCAGTGAGGACACTCTGCTGTCTGCTATTGCCTGCGCGCTGCACATGAGCTCTGCTCCGATCATGGGTCAGACCTCGGTGGCTGCTGAGAAGAACCCGGCTATCTGGCTGAACGTGTCCCAGCCACCCTGCAAGGCCTTCACTGTCACCGATGAACAAATCAGGTACTTCACTTCTCTGAAGCTTTACTTTTGCAGAAACTACTCTTTAGCTTGGGGCAGTAGCACTATTCGATTGAGGTTTGGAACTTGTGTAAACATGGAACATTCCCCAGTTCAACAGGTTCATTGTAAACAGGTGAGTATCATGATAAAGGACCGTCCAGGAGAGGCTCAGATGTTCAGAGGCACGGAGGGGGTGAAGACATTTTGTGAACAGTTTAAGAATGTACAGTTAGAAGGAATTCAGAAATTTAATCAGCTACAATCCATACTATTGTCAACAGACTCAGAGAATCTTTACATGTAGGCGGCAAGACTGAATGCCAATACTAAATGCCTGTGATGTTTGATCCATCAGGCAGCACAGCATTATAAACCAACATCACTTTGTAGAGGATATCACCACATGGACTCAGGGACACTTCAGAAAACCACTGTCAGTTAACACAGTTCATCTCTACATCTACAAAGTCAAGGTCAAACTCTACCATGCAAAGACAAAGCCAAATATCAACAACACCCAGAACATGACCGGCTGCTCCGGGCCCAAGCTCATCTGAGATGGACTGAGGCAAAGTGGAAAAATCTGATGTGTTCTGAGTTCACATATCAGACTGTTTTTACATACAGGTTTAGGAGCAACATACTGCCATTAATCTTTTTCAGGGACATCCCTGCTTATTTCAGAGACGATGAAGACACATTCTGCTCGTGTCACAACAGCGTGGCTTCAGAGTAAAAGAGTGCAGGAACTAGACTGACCTGCTACAGACACCTGTCTCCACTGAACAGGTGAGGATTACTATAAAGAGCAACAGAGACCCCACACTGTTGAGCAACTGAAGTGGAACATCAAGAAGAACGTGAAAGAATTCACCTACGAAGCCCCAACAGTTTATGTCCTCAGTTCACTTACTGAGTGTTTGTTTAATGGAAGGTGATGAAGCATGTATAAAAACATAAAAACACCCTTGTTCTAGGGTGCTGGTTTAGTGGAGTGGTAAGCAACCAGGCACAACCCATATACATGCTTCTGCTGGCTCAGGTTAAAATCCAGCCTTTGTCCAGTTTGCAGAGGGTCCGCCCCTACTCATTCTCACCCCCAAGGCTATCCACTGTTTCTCTCTCCTACCAATCATTTAAGGCACAAAAATGCCCTAAAAAATATTCTAAAATATGTGTCCCTGTCCCAGCTTTTTTCGAACATGTTTCAGGAATAAAATTAAAATGCAAGAAAATTTGCAAAAATAAATAAATAAAAATAAATAAAGATAAATCAGTTTTAGACATCAAATGTTTCTATATTTTAGTTTTACACAATGTCCTAGCTTCATTGGAATTGGAGTTTGTGCTACAAGATTGACCTTGACTACTTTGAAGTGAAAGACTTACATACTATTGCTTTAAGTTTCATAAATTAAACACACATTTGGTTTGCAGAATCTTTTTCTATGATGTGTTGTTTGTGGTGTCCAATCTTTTTCACAGAGGGCCACGTTAAAAAGACTTTTATTTAACCAGTCCACTTGATAAGCCAACTGTTGTGCATAGAAGTTTCTTAGATTGATCCAGTATGGGTTAAGATGTCCTTGGTAATTAAAATGCTTAAAGAAAGAAACAGCCTACATCACAGCTTTAACCGATGGCTTGGAGAAGCATACAGGCACTTGTTGTAAAAGATATTGGTGTGGCCAGTCAGAGCCTTGGTTGGCCTAGCCATTCACTGGATGGGCCCCTAGTAAAGATGTAAATGACCTTCTGAGCAGAAAAGAAGAGTTGTTGATGGCCTAACTATACTTTCTGTTCCATGCTGATGGACTGTGTAAGAGTTTGGTAAGTGCTGGAAATGACCAGATCAATGTTCTTGGGCATTGTGCAGCTGAGTGCAAAGCGGCTGGGTCCAAGTGGCGTTCAGTGTGAATGTTCCTTTACATCCCCGGTGTGCTGAGCTCAAGTGCACTTGTATCATTCCAGGGACCATCTCAATAAGTGGACTTAGTGTGTTTTTACACTAAATAACGCTCTGCAGGCTGCTACTCTGTCTCAGTTCTATCTTATGTTATGGTGTTAAGCCCACACTGAGATCTTTGTTGAAAGTAGTTAGGTTATATATATATATATATATATATATATATATATATATATATATATATATATATATATATATATATATATATATATATATATATATATATATATATATATATATATATATATGTATATATATATATATATATATATATATATATATATATATATATATATATATATACACACATATATGTATGTATCTATATATATATATATACATACATATATATATATACATACATACATACATACATACATACATATATATATATATATATATATATATATATATATACATATATATATATATATATATATATATATATATATGTATGTATATATATATATATATATATATATATATATATATATATATATATATATATATATATATACATATATATATATATGTTGCTCTGCTGCCCAGGCCAGCTGGGGTGATGCTGTTCCCTGATTGACAGTTGATAGGCAAGGACCTCTTCTAGCTCTGACTAGAAGAGATCCTTCTCCTTTGGGTGAGGACCCTAATAATTAAATCTGCAAGCAGCGTTGGATGGTTTTTTCGGTGTGTCACAGGTTCCTCATGCCCCGTTGATCTCCATTTTGAGGATTTCATCCCTTTAAACTGCTCTAAGGTGCACTGATATGTGTTTCAGCTGCTCTGTCAGTAGTCTCAGTCTTTATAATGGCAGTGTGTGAACATTACACATTCTATTTTCCTTCCTTCAGTCACATGATCAGCTGTGGACATCAAAGAGAGAGAAAAGAGTGACATCATCCTTTGGTCCTTGGCCAAATCACTCAGAGATTCTGTGGCAACTTGTAAAAAACACACCTCACAGATGCCACAATTTTGACCTGGTCACTGAAAAACTTAGATATTTCAACAGCAAATTTTGGAATCCATCTATGTTATTTATAAAGCTGTAGGGTTGTTAGTTTTGTCTTTAGAAGCAAAACTGCCACCGCTTGTCTGATTTGTGTTTCTTTGAGCCCCATTCATTTGAATGGGAGAAGCTGGGAAAGCTGCATCAGGGTATTGCAACTTTGATAGCTCGTCATTCTGGAAACAGTTTGAGAAACAACAAATTCCTTAAGAGCATTTCACCAGCAATGCCTCCTCTGTCATCAGTTTGCTTTCGAGCTGATACGATTTACAGCCTTAGAGGAGATAATTTTTTAATGATTTTATTTTGAAAGGCAAGTTGATGGCTTCCTGTTTGAGATAAGTCAGGTGTGTCTGTGCCTGATTTGTGGGTCTCAATGGGATGAACATTTTTGGTGTTAGTTTGATCTCTCTAATTGGAAGTTAGAGAGAAAGAAACGAAGCAATAACAATAGGGTCCTTGCCCTAGGGACCTCTTCGAGCTCCAGCTAGAAGAAAGAAACAATACAAAAACAATAGCGTCCTTCCCCTTTGGGTGCGGACCCTAATACTAATATATAATATTCAAGAGACGTGGTGGCCATCTTGAAAAATGGCTTCAATGTTGAATTTTCTCGTGTCTAACATCATTTTTCAAAAGTGTGGCCCTTCGAGAGTATTTGTGCCAAATTTCATGCTTGCATCACCATTTGAATAATTTTCTCGAAATATGCAATTATATGCTGCACTATGCTGAGGTATGGACCATCGGCTTCTGCAGGACAGGCTTAGCAGGATGCCAACTATTAGCAGGATGCCAACTACAGGTCACATATCTCCATAGTACCCCATAAGCCGTTCTATTTATTTCTTATTAATCACCACTCAGCTCTGAGCTCATTATAAGAACATCTCGGGACTTGGTGTCTCCTGCATCTGAGTGTTATTTATTTGGCTAACTTAAGAGATTTGGTTCACGCTTACAGTTTGTTTTTTTTGCTGTCATTTATTAATAGAGTGAGCATCTGTTGTCAGGGGGAGGCTCTATTGGTTTAAAATACTCTGGATAAAAATGCAGATTTACAAAAGTTTGGAGGAGCTAAGTGTTACCCATCTGTCAGAGCTATTCTTCTGAACATTGTATCTCATTGCATCACCTTGCAAAGATGTCCACTCCGACACAAGAATTAACAAAATACAAGTTGGAGGTCAGAGGAGTAAGGTCACTTGACCTCAGATCTTGTTCAAATATTTCTTTTTAATGGGTAAGGCAGCTGTTCATCACCTTTGATCATGTATATGCAGATTCTTGCAGACATGAACAAACTGAAGGGGTACTACAAAGTAAATATCCTCTTTTACACTTTAAACTGTGCAAAATAAGATACATAAGAAAATTTTACTGGTAGAAAAACCTCATCTTGAAATTTTGCCAGTATTCAATATAAATATATGCAGATATGCAAACTCATCATCATAGTTACAGGTATTGATGGCACAAAGAGACTTGGTAGAGCACATTCCTTTTCTATAGGACAGGTCAGAGGATTTTAACACACCTTCGCATTGTTGAATACAGAGAAGCACACGGCAGAGAGCAGTTCAGAGTATCGTCTCACAGACAGGAATGGAACTCACCCTTATATACCATCTCAATGAGACTTCTGGCTTTGGGAGAAAGAGAAAAAAAAACATCACAGAACTCCTTCCCAGCTGTTAATAGGGTACAATAAAACAGATGGAGATTCTCCTCAGGAAGTTACTTCTAGGTGTAATCTCCAGTGTTATTCCAGATGTCTCCCTGACCTCTGTGCCCAGTGGGTGATTTTTACAGTGGGGGTGAAACAGGAGAGGTCATCAGGTCATTCATACAGCAGTACTGTTGAAGTTATAGAATTGATCAGATAAATAATAAATGTATGCAAAATTTCCACCACAACATTCAATACACATTCACTCATCTATCCATCAATATTACCTAGTACATTCATTTTATACTTATTTACACCTCTGATGCAACAGTGGGCGCAACTTGGTGTGTCTTTCCCCAGAACACATCAACATGGGACAGCCAGATCTGGGCTTGAACCTGCAACATTCTAATTACCAAGCACACTATCAGACTGAACTACTGATGCCCCCTCTTCACTAAGTCAACTGGTTACCCACATGGTGGCAGTCTTTTTATGTCAGAAACAAATGAGAAGAAAAAAACATAATTTTATTCCTTTACAAATTTTCCCAAATGCTCTCATATTTTTCTGCAGTTTAAAATGGATCTTTGATGTCTTCATGAAATGTTAGTAATATGCTTCGGTCCTAAAAGTCTGTAAATAAAGCACAGCTGCATTTTTTCCATGCTCACATAACCCCTCAGTTCAGAATGGCTGGTTTTGGGGGTGGTCGCCTTCATCTGCTCATGAGCCAGGGCAGCATACATACACTAATCTGTAATTGTCCTTCAGCATAACTCGAGCAAAGCACAGCGCTCCAGCTATGCACCTCTTACAGTCCGAAGCACATACACACCATTAATTCATGCCGGTTATCACACACATGGTCACAACAGCAGAAATGATTCCCCCAAACATAACAGGCTAACAAACAACATGCTAACCTCATTGGGAGAAGTGCAAATTATCCTACCTTCTGGGCTAACGTTAGCACAAACTGAGGGGTGATTGGGTGGGTAAAGGACTGATTATATTCAGCCAGCTGTCAACTTCTCTTCATGAACACATACAAACCCTTAGTTCATGTCAGTTACCAGATAACAGCGAGGCTGATTTCCTCAAACATCAGAGGCTAACACACAATATGCTAACCTAGCCTTCAACCAACTGTTAAACTTCTCTTGACTTATGTAGGAATGTTCACACTTTGAAGTTCGTACTTCAGACTTTGAACAAGTAACCTTAACATTGACGAACACTGAAGTTATCCTTGCTGTTAGCATTAGCGCGTAGCAATGAGCAAAATAAATATTACACGGCATTAAAATATTCACATTTCTATCACCAGGTTTGGGGATAGATTGTTGGTTCTAAGCCAGGATTCAGGAAAAGTCTAGTTCCCAGTTCTGTGTTAAACTGACTGAAGTTGAAGAAACAGTTGGACTTAAAGTGACTTGCACACATACATGTTTTAACCAACTGTAGCTGGCTCAATCCCTCAAAAAATAAAGTTAATCCACTGGGCCCTTTGGTCCTCTGAAGCTGGAAGCCTATATTTGTAGATGTATGTAGCTGTTTACAGCCAACAACTGAGCAGTAATAGCTTCTGAGCTTGGGCGTGTTGAATACCGATCTCTCACTAAAAATATAAACAACATGGCTGCACTATGCACAAAAATTTCTCTAGCGGGGTTGAGGCAGGGTGGGTCATACTAAGGTAGACCAATCAAGATAGGCTATGCAAATAAAATATACTGTTACAATGGACCCTCCCCCATCCCCCTTCCCTCATCCACTACCCGAACCACAGGGTCTTCATCCCTTTCCTACCCCCCCTCCCAAACCCACTACCCGAACCAGGGTCTTCATCCCCTTCCCACTCCCTGTCCTAACCCACTACCCGAACCAGGGTCTCTATCCCTTCCCTACACCCCCCTCCCAAACCCACTACCTGAACCAGGGTCTTCATCCCCTTCCCTTTCCTACCCCCCCTCCCAAACCCACTACCCGAACCAGGGTCTTCATCCCCTTCCCACTCCCTGTCCTAACCCACTACCCGATCCAGGGTCTCTATCCCTTCCCTACACCCCCCTCCCACACCCACTACCCGAACCAGGGTCTTCATCCCACTCCCCCCCCCCCCCCCCACACACACACACACACACACTCTACACATGTATGAAGAGCCACCCTCTTCATACACACCACATACTTCCAGTATGGACTTGCATCAGCACAGCACTTGAACTACTATCTTAAACTAGCTACAATACCTGTTTGTTCTTCTCCCAGTTGTCTTGTCTTGTCCTGTCTTGTCCTGTCTTGTCTGTCACTGTTTCCCATTCTTTCACACACAAAAAACAACAACAACAACAAAAAAAACTGTTACATTACAGCACATCCACCGACTCAACAGCTTGCCAGATACCATGAGTTTATATTTATGGAGCACTACAGGTTTTGTTGTCTACTATCACATTTTGTGGGCCGGGATTAAGGACAAATACCCCCAAAATGTGTGCAAAGGCCTTAAAAAAGTGTTTTTTTTGCATAATATCTCCCCTTTAATGTTACTTTGATTACCAGAAAATGTGACAAGTTCCAAAGTGATCTGCTGAGGTAGTGTTAAAACAAACTAAGGCATCTTCTTTTTTAAAGAACTGTTGCAATGTCAGGTTTATTGTGCTTTAACAAATACAAAAATGAAATCTCACCTCTAACGATGCTTTCAGTGCCCGCTCACTAACTGTCAGCCTTTTTGAAGTTTGCTGCTTACCCAGCTTGGCAAATTTCTTATAAAAAATATATAAAATATAATAATATAAAATAATATCTCAGTTTGCCGACGTGTTTTGCGTGCTGTCTCAAAGTGTCTTTTGAGCTTGTTGGGTTTCATACTCTCGGCAGACAGGACCTCACCACACAGCAGACATTACAGCTTCTCCTAGTTGTCTTCAATGACACTGGTAAATCAATATAGAAGGAAACTTTCGCTGTATTTTCTCTTCTTTTTCTCTACTTGTCATCTTTTTGTTCGTGCTGGACTACCAGCCATTGTTTTGTTGTCAAATTACAACCAAAAAACAAACAAAATGGGATTCATTAATTTAACAATACACAACTGAACACTGTAATTAAAAAAGAATATCTATATATATATATATATATATATATATATATATATATATATATATATATATATATATATATATATATATAATTATTGAAAATAAAGAAAGGAACAATCTTGAACCTCAGGGTACAAGCCAAAAAAAAAAAAAAAAAGAACACGGGGCACCCTCTACCCCCCACCCCTACCTCCCCAAACACACACACACACACACACACACAAAACTCATCGGTTCGTTGACATTATATCAGACAGGAATACTCACACCCACGCATATGTACCACAGACTTCTATCCAAACTCAATCAGGGGAAACAAGGATATAAAATAGTATCATGAATAGTGATTAAGTTAGGGAAGAGACTTTCTTAAAAATTCTTACAATGAATCAGCTGCTGCACACCAGTTATTTATGGGATCCTCACCTGCAACATTAATTGTACCAGTTGATAGTTCTAAGTAAATTACATATAGGAAGGTATAGTGCCCAGTGTCTGATGGTGAGAGAATGAGGAGGTTTCCAACGTAAGGCAATCAATTTCTTCAGTGTTAAGAAACACAGACAGAGTGAGCCATCTTCTCATTCAGCCTCTTTTGGTAGAGAGAGAGGGAAAAAAACATGCAAACTTACCAAGGATGTTTTCATTTATTTTTCGGTTAATTGATTTATTGATTATCGGGACAGGTCTATATGGCAGTCAACAGGGTTCTTGTCTTTCTTTAACAGTAATGATATTAGCGCTATGTTGACATCTCTAGAAAAAAACTGCCTTTGTCTATGGATGCCATTATCATATCTTAATGTAATGGTCCCAACCTGTCCCAGAATTTCATATAAACCTCTAGAGGAATTCCATCAAAGCCTGGAGATTTGTTCCTTTGCATGTTGAGAGCTGCTGCCTGAAGTTCTTCCAGCGTTAAAGGTGCATCAAGTCGCATAGTGTCAGCTACTGACAATTGAGGAAGATTTAACTAACCAAGAAAATTCTGACACTTAACCTATGTCTAGCTGTATCTCTGACTGGTACAGATTAGAGAAATATGTAGGAAAGGTCTCATTCGCCTGTTTAGGATCAGTCAAAATTTGGCCTGTAGAAGACCTGATGGAAGAGATGTCAGCAAAATACTCTTTGGTCCTTATTTTTGAAGCTAGGAGATGACCAGGTTTGGATTCCTGAAAATAGTAGCATTGTCTGGTCCTGTGTATCAGAAATTCTGACTGTTGCTGTAAAATATATATATCTATTTTTATATAATTTCTGGCTGTAATTCAACCTGTTGGGAAATCATTATTTTGCAAGATTAATTCTTTTTTAACCAAGTCAGCTTCCAGAGCTTCTAGTTTAGCTGTTCTATCCTTATGCAAGTTTGAGGAAAAGCAGATAGCATTGCTTCGTATGAACCCTTTGACCGCGTCCCACAAAATTCTGGGGTCATCAACTGAGTCTTTATTAAAGACCAAAAACTCCTCCAGTTGGGACAAGAACTGAGATTTATAACTAGCATTTTTTAACAAGATGGTATTAAAGCGCCATCGAGCAGCTTGTTTGGAGAGGCAGCCCAAAGTAGCACAGCAAAACACTGCTTTATGATCCGATAAAGCAATAGGGAGTAAGGTGACATCATCAATCCTTTGAAAGAGTTGTGGTGAAGTGAAAAGAAGATCTATACATGAGAATAATTTATGTCTCACTGAGAAGAAGGAGTAGCCTTTCACTGTTGGATTAAGGGAGCGCCACATGTCTATTAGGCTGAGAGTCTTTGCCCATGATTGTAAAGCTGCAGTTGCTAGCTGTTGATCTTTAGAGGTGTTCAAGCTAGATCAATTGTCAATATGCCACACTGCATTCATATCAGCCCCCACGATGAAGGAGTATTCAGGTAGATCCAGCATTTTCTGTGTGAGCGTATATAGAAAGTCTTGTCAAATTTATTAGGAGCATAAACAGAGATGATAGCCACCTTCCTCCCAAACATCTCCACCTTGGCCACTGCTATTCTCCCTGTATTACTGTATCTACCCATACATCCAGCACCTTGATTTTGAGATTATGTTTACAAACAATAGCTACTCCTTTACTTTTTGACCCAGCTGAAGAAGAAGCAATTGTGTGGTAAAATCTGTTGGCCATTTGACCAGAGTCTCTACTAAGCAAGTGCGTCTCCTGCAGAAGAGCCACGTCAATTTTCCTCCGATGTAAAAGAGTAAGGACACTGGTTCTTTTCTGTGGCGTATTTAACCCATTGCAAATCCAAACCAAAATAGACAAGCTACTCCTCACTACAGACAAGCTCAAAGTGACCGCCCATGTACCTGATAATAAAGTATAGTATCCATAGTTGCAGCAAACTGATCCACAGATGTGATTGATATAAGCATAAGGTGTGAGTATCTCCTCCCCAATCAAAAATTCCATATTTAAATACTGTTTCCCAGAATATGATACGAGCAAAAACATCAACTTTATTCCCCATACCTCTCTAAGGTGCCCCAAGAATAACAAACAACTTAAAACCTTCCAAACAAGGAAACTCAACGTAACTAAGCCAAAAAGAAAAAATAATAAACCCTTGTGTAATGATATGTGACCAAGTATGGATATGGGGCTGCAAAGGACTTTATCCTCATAGTCCTCATAGTTCTTAAAGTGACTAGTTCAGTGCAGTTGAATATGAGCTCAATGACCAACACAGAACCAGCAGAAATGGTGTAGTACTCCCTAACCAGAATTCAAAGAATGAGAAAGAGCTCACTTATTGAGCATCAAAATTTCATATGAAGCAAAAAGCTGTAAATTAGCTGGTAACACAGCTAGGCTAAAGAAGACACAGCTCTAATTAGAAGAGGAGAGAAGAGTATAAAAGTCTGACACAAGCTGCTATTGAACAAACCCATCCTGTAGCAGGAGCTCCGTGTGAAGATCAATGTAGTAATCCGGGCACATTGTGGAATGAATTTGGTCCACCAAACATGGTTATCCAACAGCTTAACCTGATGGTCCAGGTTCCCAGTCGCCATTCCAAGTCTCAGGTGAGGCTTGAGACGTCGGCAGTGAGCTGATAAAGTCCTAGGCATCGCTCGCTGGCTGGAAAACCTCCACCTTGCCGGCAACTTTAACTTTCAGTATGGCAGGATAGAGCATGAAGAACTCCACTCCTTTGGCTCGAGCTGTGTTCATGGCTGGGGTGAAAGTCTGTCGCCGCATGACAGTATAGCCGCTGTAGTCTGGTGAGAAAAGCGAACCGACTCATTGTGAGCGGAGATTTCTTTGCAGCACGGAGGAAGAGTTGGCGTGTTGTGTACCGGAGCGTATTGAAGATTAGGGTCCGGGGGGGCGCTTTTCTTGTTGGCAACAGAAAGAATGGTGGGCCAGCATATTCTCACCCTCCAGATTGCCAAGGGTGGGAAACCACTGTGGGAGTGATTGCGTTAGAAACTGGATCGCGTTGGACCCCTCAATCCCCTTTGGCAGCCCAATGGCGCAGATGTTATAGCGCCTGCTCCAGTCCTCCATGTCAGCTAGCTTAAGCTGCATTGACTCCAGCGTAGCATTGTGGCTTACTAGCTTCCCTCAGTTGTCTTCCACATCCAACCGTATTTTGTCTAGTTCCACATTAACAGAGCCAATGCTCTCAACCAGAGAAAGTAATTCAGCGTGAATCGCTCCCAACTTTGCCTCTGTATTTTCTCCCATCTGCTGGAGTTTGTCGAAGCATGATTCTAAATAGCCGCGCTGTTTCTCAAGTACAGCTTCGGCTGTGGCCTCCATGTCGGACATTCCTCTCACCTTTACTGCAAGGCCTGGATCAAATTTCTTTCTCAGGTCAGTCATGGCGTAAATATAGTCAGTGAAACATTCAGTTGATAAAAGTACTGTTAATTATGACTGTGATAATCAATAAAAATTGCAATGCCGGGCTGAATGGGTTCAACCTAAGCTGGCATCTTGTCCAGTTGATCATGTGACTCATTTGCCCTGTTCTATTATTGAGAGTCTGGGTTTTCGCAAGTTAATAGCGTATTTGGAGCCACGTCACGCCCTCCCGAGCCATTGCTGCTTCTTGGACGCGTCCATCCCTGCCTTCTTAGGTTTCATTGCCACACACATCCATAACTTGAAAACATAACACATAACAAGAACAAACTACCATATGTTTTGCAACAGACATATGGACAGCTGACAGTCTGGTCAGCAAGCTTAGCTCAACCGCTCAGTGGTTGGATTAATATTTCAAAATACAAAAAGATTATATTAAATATAAAAATGCAAACTTATTGGTATCGGTATTGGCCATGAAAAGCACGAAATTATTGGTTATTATTATTATTGGTTTTTTACATCGTGCATCACTATTTCTATTATTCTTCAAAAGAATTTTTAGACACTTTTCTTCAGAAGTCACTGTAAAGCTCTATAATCAAGCATTATTTATACTTTTGACTTGAAATGACAGACTGTGACGAAGATTGTCGTGACTGCAACCTTGGCCAGGTAACTGTTTTATGATAGGAATGTAATTCTCAATGAGAATGACAGGTAAAATAGATCTAAGGTAAATTTACATGAATACAATAGTTTATCATATATACTTATATAGTTTATTTCATTGCAAAAGTTATTTTAATCAGCTTGAGTTCTATGTGAAGCCCATTAAATAACAACTTTATTACTTCTTGGTTTTGAGCTTGAAGTATGAATAAAAATCCTGATGAAGACCGATTTTTATTATTTTCGTCATTAAAAGGTCATTTTGATTACCATTTTGACAGTAATGTTTATTTTGTAAGGATCTGGCCCTTTGAAAGTAAGAATCACAATAATGTAGTCCAGCCACAGTTGTCTGTCCCTGGTCTGTCATTAGATCAACAGATGGGTCTGCAGCATTTGCAAAGGACATTGTTATTTCTTCAACCAGCAGAGGATGGCATTTGTTTTATTTTTCTTTTGTTTTGCTACATTCTTTATCACTCTGTTGTTACTTTTTGCATCCTTAAATCAGTTCTTGTATGTCTCAGGGTCCTTAAATACACCACTGGAGACCTTAGAGTCACATGATAACAGTCAGCTTGACTAATTCAGTGACTGTGATAGATGAAATTTTTCTGCCTTTAGTTTTCGTAAAAACAAAGTCAAACCAGAGAATAACTTGGAGCTACAGTCATGAATCATTGATGCAGAAAAAGAGAAATGTAATGATCTCTGTTACAGAAGACAGAACGTTTAATTTACACCTCCTCTCACTCAGATGATTACTGAGATGAGACAGCAGGGAGTGCTGTGGACCCACACACTGACTGACAGGAGTGTGTGTTTATGTGTGCGTGTTAGTGTGTATTAGTGAGTGTATCTCCAGCAGCAGAGAACAGCTGGCTAAAACCATTATAGCAGAATCACTGTGATCCATCACCTCATCCTCATATCCACTTGTCTCCTTTCCTCCCATCCATGAAATACATCGGTAACGTTTCCTTTTCTTTCTTTTCTTTTCTTCTCTGAATCTTTATTTTAACATTATCTCTCTTTCACTTGTTCTTTTTCCCATCTGAAATATCTCCTATTCTTTTTTACTCCCCGACTCCTCTTGCTCCTTCTTTTTATTCCTTTCCTCCTCCTTTATATTTCCTGATCCATCCTTTCTGATTTGACATCAAGGGCCCGTTCATGTTATACGCACAGTTGGAGGGCCACACTTCAAACTGCAAGATGCTCACTTTTTATCATAGACGCTTCCTCGATTAACTCCGCCAAGGGAATTATGTTTCTGAAGATGTTTGTTTATTTGTTAACAAATAACTCAAAAGGTTATGTTGGTCATGGCACAAGGAAGAAGTGATCTGATTTTGGTGTTGATCTGAAACTGGATGTGGATCCAGGAATTCTTGAGAGGATTTGTTAAAGTTTTTTATTCTCTGTTACCAACTTGGTAAACAGTGTCAGAAATGCCTTGGCTGAGGTTTGTGCTCTTGGAGCTCTCCAGTTGAACAAAAGGAATACACATATAGCATTATAATATAGGAACTACACTAATATTCGTATTTTAACCTGGTGCCTCCTAACATCATGTTAGAACTCTGGCTCTGTACAACCGAGGTTAGACTGATAGCTGTGTTTTTTTTTTCATTCTTGAAGAACTCCATCTATAATTTTTTAATCCAGCCTTGAAGTGCAGTGTTCTCTTCAGAGGCTTTGTATAAATGGATCCACAGTGATAAAAGTATAAGTGGAACAATCATGGTTATGATCTCTATTTTGACATTTATAGAAAGTGACAATTTCCTGCCATAGGGATGGAAATCTGAAAGATTTTGTTGATACCAGTGCCTTTCTCGATTCTGCTTATTGATTCATTGTTTTATCCACTCTCTTAGCAGCTCCTTTGTGGAAAAAAAAAAAAAACAGTTTCAGTGGTGACATTGACACATGGCATGGATATGAGATGCTGTGCTGCACATTTCTGGTGTTTCTACCATTTGCCTAAAGTCTCACAGACACTGGATGTTGTGCAGTTGGCATCATACTGTGTAAGAATAAGCCATAGTTAAGACTAAGGATGAACCGAATATTCGGTGGCCGAATATATTCGGCTGAACAATGCAAAAAAAGACATATTCAGATGCAATGACGAAATCAACTACGTCATTGCGTGTGATTGTGGCTAAGCAGACAAAGGCTGTCACTTTTTCCTAAAAATCAAACTCAATCATGCACCCAAATAATTGAAGATATTCGATTTGATTTTAAGTATGTCATCAACGGTGTAGAACCAAAACTACTTCCACACAGCTCTCCTCAGAATATTCAGAGCTGTTAATATCAGCTCAGAGTGGAAACTCTTTGTTTACTGAGGTCAAGAGAGCACCGGGTGGGGCTAACAGTGAAGCTGCGCTCACAGCGCCCTCTGATGGACGGAACGGTCCACTGCTCCAGGCGCCCTGATGTGCCGCCACACTCAACATTTTACATTCAAATACTTACTTACAATTCGGTTACGGATATTTATTCCCATATTCGATCGGTTATGCAAATATCGAATATAAAGTGACAACCTTATAGCAGACTTGTGTACATTAATATTTTAAATTAATGTTGTGTTTTGTTCGAAGGCTTAATATGAATAAAAAACTTTGTTGGGCTTTTTTTGAAAAGCAAAGGCTACTGAAATATTAAAAAAAGTCACAATATTCAATAAACAATTACTTGCTTTTAAAAACATGTCTAAAAATGTACTCTAAGCTATTAATGCACTAATAAAAAATAAAGTGAACTACTTTGCCTCCGCATTGGATATTCGGTATTCGATCGGCCAAGCGTTTATATTTAATTTGGCTTTGGACACAAATTTTTATTTCGGTGCATCCCTAGTTAGGACCACACCTGGCTCCTGCATACACTTCTACTTCTCTCCTGTATTTTTTGCTGACTTACACTGGACTAAATGGGGGATTGTCAAGGAAAATGAAAAATCAT